>WBMV01009416.1:416673-523884 GCA_013396655.1 Campylorhamphus procurvoides
TGGGCGAGGGAGGGGGGCGAGGGCCGCCAAGGAGCTGTGGGTTAAGCGTCTGTGTGTAATTGTTATATAGTGAAAGGGGGTTAGCTAGCGGAAAAAAATAATAATAAAAAGCAATCAAGAGACAACCCCCTAATTAGGGCCCTGCAGTCTTTACTCCCAGGGAAGTAAAGGGGATTATGTTAAAGCCCTGATAATGTGGCAGGCGGCTGGGGACCGTTTGCTTCCCAGCCCTGAATCTGGGAGGATGAGGGTATTTCTGGGCACTGGGGGAGGGGCGCTCGGGCGGCTAGAAGGAGATCTCCTAGCGTGAGTCTGGGGGCTGCGGGGCCGGCTTGCTCCCGTGGAGGCTTGCCCCTAGCTGCTGGGGAGAGGCTTTCGCAATGAGAAGTCTGAGACTCCTCTACCTTCACCAGAAGGCACCAACCTGCCACTGTAATAAATACACTGTGTAAAACTGAAGTGTCACGCGACCAAGAACTTTGCACGGCTTTTTCCATTCAATTTACGGGGAGACAGTGTGTATATAACATGCTGTGAAGTGGATCGGTGTGGAAAATATTAGGATTTTTTTTTCCTCTAGACTGTTGGTAACCTGTATGATTTAGCTATTTTACATCATTAGTTACCCAGAACCCTTAAATATAGCAGATAGCCATACATTAGATTGAGGTTAGAGAAGGTGGTGACTGTTTATTTAGGGTGATAAAATGGTCCATCAGCAGTAATCTCCATCGATATGTGCCACCACGAGATGAAGGATGAGGGGACAAGCCACAATTAATTGCCCTATAGTTTTGTAGGAGAGAGTGGAGCCGGTGCGGACTGAACTTCGATCTCCTCTCCCAGAGCCTATTCATCATCTCTACATTGTATATGGGGGTCTCTCAGGGGCAGAGGGTGGCAAGGTTTATCTGCACACAATATTCTCCTACCCTTCTCATACCTGACACGGAAATTCAATTCATTCATACCTTCAGCAGAAGGCAGGGAAAATCAAACAAACCTCCCTCAACCCGCCGCACATCCACCTCTTAAAAATATCCCGATGGCCGCTCCACAAGCGGGACGGCCGCTCTGAGCCATCCCGGGGATTCGGGAGGGACCTGGCACATCTTCCCCCAAGGAGCTGGCGAGGGATGTGTCTGACCCCCGGCCGGCAGCTCTTGCTCCGGTGCAGGAGCTCGGCCCGCAGGGCTGCCGGGGGCTCTGCTTCGCCTCGCCCGCTCCGCGGCGGCTCTTGGAGCCCGGCGGGGGCGGAACGGAGGGAGAAACGAGGGGCAGCGAGGGGATAAAAGCCCGGGGAGGGAGGGGGTCGGGCGTCCGCGACCCAGTGCCAGCCGTGGGTCTCCACCCGTCGGCGGTGGCTCGACATCCCCGGGTCGCCATCCGGCCCCTGGGGCAGCAGGCTGAGCTTGGTCCCGCTCCACGCAACGCGGATTTAGAATAAATAAGCAAATAAATACAAGTCACCCGATGAGAAAGTATCTCCTTTCCCCAAAAGTCTGGGGAGTCTCGAGTCAGGCCGTCTGTGGAAAACTGCTATTAATTTAGCGAAAGGAGGTGGAAGAAACTGAGGTATGATGGAGGCTGTGATTCCCTACAAAGCTCCAGATCTCAGAAAACGAAAGGGTGCTGTCTCATCCAGCCCACCCTCCTGCTTAGCTGGGTACCCGGGCTCAGGCAGGGATGCAGGGTCAGCCACAGTGATTTATACTTGCAAGTGAGTAATACCATGTGAAATGATGGCCACTTACACTGGATACCTGCATGCTTGTGCTGAATTATGAAGCAGAGGGTCAGAGGCCACCCTTCTTTAATACCAGCAAACTGCAGGTATCCAGTATAACTGCACCTTTGAAGCATATTATTGCTGAGACAAAAATGTGCTTCTTTCATTTATTGTTACAGCTGGTTTGCTGGTTACAATACTTTGCTGAACCCTACCTTTCACTGACAAAAGCTTTCTCCTTTCTGATTTCCTTTAAAGCATGTGAGGGTAGAGTTTTTTAGGTTGAGTGTTCAAAATTCTAATTTGGGGACAATGATATGTTCTTTTGCTTGGGTTTAGTACTTCTAAGTTTACTCACATGGAGGCACATAAGCAGTAACATATTGCAATTCTCCCAAAAGATCCATATCAAACAGCTCCACTAGGAAATCCTTTAAGTTTTTTTCTTGCTTCCTTCTTTCTGTAATCCTCCTGTCTATAGAGTATGAAGGTAGAAAGTGTGAAACTGATCTCCTTCCAAAGTGTTTGGTCATATCTGGGCCTGCAATAGAGCATTCCCACTGACCTCACATTCCACATCTTCGGATTTTATCAGGTGGCACTCTGCTCTGGCTGGAGTTCTCCCGTATTTTTCTATCTTCAGCAAATCCATTAATTTTTTCACATTTCATGCTTCTTGTTTTGATTTGGGGCTTGACTGATGCTATTACAGACTGTGGAAGCATTCGTTTCTGCTGCCTTTGGAGAAGGTCTGTACTCACACACAGCCGCTCTCCGAGGCCAAAACAGGAGGAAGGGCACAGTACATCTTTCCTTGTCACCCTATGTGGAAGTCCTCTGGAAAGTTCACACTTGTACTAGTGTGCCCCTTTCATGTGACCTTCCCATACCTGCGTGGGTCTTAAGAGTTGCAATCCAGTTTGGAGTCTCCAGTGAAGTCAGGGGAGCACCACACTCTCCCTCTCAACAAACTCTCCCTCCTTCTTTTCCCTGTATTCTTAAACAAGCTGGTGCATTGTATCCCATTGTACTCTGCTATATACCTGAACATGAAGCTGATGCTTTGGATCCTGCCTTTGGGGCAGGATATTCTTGGAGTTCTTGGTTTTTCTCTGTCTGATATTAAGGACATCCTTCCTGTGTCCTCTGAGGGAAAGGAATCTACTGTCAACTCTGACAGTCTTAAATGGGTGCTTCCACATATTATGAAAAGTTAGTCACAGAAGAGGAAATAAATGCACAGTAGCTCTTTTTACTCATGGCATGATAAAAGATGTCTAGCAGGGGTTCCAATCCTTATAATATTTATGAGAATTTTTAAAAAAATTATTTGTATAATTGCATAAAAACTAAAGATAAATGTATAAAGTATAAGAAGAATTTCAGTACTACTTAGTATTAAGGACAGATTCTTACTCCCTCATCAACAAGCCATTAGTCAAAGCAGTTTCAAAAGATGTTCCATTTTCCAAATTTTCAGCTTTGGCAGGACAAAGGGAAAGAAACACAGCAGGGGACTAGATACTGTGGCTGCCAAGCATTAAGACATTACCAGTGTTTTTGGACAGTGGAAAATAAATATCACCATGTGTGACTTTCTGTAATAAATGACAGTGACACAAGGTTTGTTTATACTCTTCGATAATTTCTTAGTTTCTTTTTCTTGGAAAAGTAGAAATAAAATTTTTAACCCACACTCATGCACATATATTGTCAGGACAAAGTGAAGAAATTCTTGTTCTGGGCAAATATGTGTGTGAGTATGGGAAGTTATATGTGTCTGGTGGCAGGATGCAGGAAATTGTCACTGAAATTGTCTCAGTGAAGTCATGAAGATGTCTTAGCACGTTTAATGTAAATTGCTCCAGAGACACTGTGTCTCTAAGAAAGCCATCAGTAAGCATGTAGTTGTGAGGAGAGTTACATATCTAGAAGACAGTTGAAGAGGGCAAACAGGTTGAATTCAAGGCCCTGCCCTGGGCACTAATTAACATCATGGATAGACATCATCTTTTTAAGTCCTCAGTTTTCCTGTCAGATGTTTTCTTTCTAACTTGTATGGTTAGGTGCCAGATTCATAGACTCATTAAAACAAGGAAGGTTGGACAAGATCTGTGAAGTTATCAGGTCCAACTGTAGATCATAGAGTTCAGCCATAATCTGTTTAAAACATGTGATATGCCAAACTATTTGGGATTGTGGGTTTGAGTTTTATTTTTTCCCCTCTGGTTTCCCATTTGAGATCTTTTCCCATGTGACCTCCAATGCCAAACTCCAGCGCTGACCCTAACATCTTTGGATATGCTGAAAACAGGGTTTCTTGATGACTGCTTTGAAGAGGAAATGAAAGACGAAATGCTGTGGTGATACCTCACTTTCCACACTAACTATGGAAATAATAACAGCAGCAACAACAACAAAAATACCCCAGCATGTACTTGCTGTGTTTTATTCATCATGGTTGGGAATGGCTGTAGGAATAGCTGCTGCATAATAATCTTCTCTCAGGACCAGCCAGAAACATTTTCCCTGGAATCCTGCAAATCCCACCCTCCAACCACCTCTAACTGAGGTGGTCTGAGTGAGCAAAACCCTTCTGCAGTTGTGGCTTAACCCAACACAAGAGTCGTTCTGTGGCAGGGATTATGTCTTTAAAGCAAGGCGAAATTTCACCCTCCAGCCCGAACTCGTGTTTTTGCCAACCAAAGAGCAGTCCCCACTAGAGGGCTTTGTCCTCCCGTGCCGGCCAAATCTCCTTCCTGCCTCCTGCCCTGACCTGCTAGGGATGGATAGCATGGGCCGAGTTTCATACGCAGACCTTCTGCAGGGGCACCCGTCAGAGTAAGGCCCAACTCAGGTCTTACTGGCTGGATTTCTGCTAAGATCTGTAATCAATAATATGGTCAAGAACTTGAACACACAAGCACCGGGTTGAGAGACATACATTTCCGGCAAGACTCGAAGGTGTAACAATTTTGAGGAAAGTTAGCTTCCACATGAAACAATATTTTCATGTTGTTGAATGCACCATTTTTGTATGGTAGAATTTAAAAGAGGATGGCAGGAAAGAGTGCTTAGGTAGCATGTCTAAAATTGGAGAATGAACATAGAAACCATATTTTGAAAATCCATCTTTTATTACCCTTTACCAGCTTTTACTGAATTGAGGGGGAGGTTTTCCTTTGACGGATCTGTAGGAAAGAGGCCTACTTAATACACAGTACATTCACCTCAGAAAGAAGAACATCTGAGTCAGACCCCCTGAGAATTGAAATTGTGGTTACAGGCATTCTAGCAAGCCTAAATCTGTGGCATAGACCAAGAAACAAAAGCTTCTGTAGTGAACACTGTGCTCCGTTTTTATAAGAGAGGGTGTAAGTTCTATAAAATTATTAAGGGAAAGAGGTAGGACTTGCTACATGAGAACTATGACATAGTGTATTTTCTTTGTATTTCTGGAATAAATTTATATGAAAACCTTTATTGTGCTACACAAGTGAAATGTGCAGAAGACAGTAACTTATTTCAATTGATTTATTGTTATGTTAACTCAGCATCTCCAGAGAAATGGATTTCTTGAACATGAAACATTTTCCTGGAAGATGTACATTCATGGCATGTGCAATAGAGTGCAGTGGAAACATTTAACCAAAGTTTTCTTTGCTCAGGAAAGAAAAATGATGGTAGGATCTTCCCAAAATAGAAACAAATCATCCATTATTAACAACAGTTAGGGAAATGAACATTTTTAGAAACTAATCTTTTGTCATGGGATATTCTGAAAATACAGATAATGTTGGTTTTGTTTTCCTTTTCCCTTGGCCTCAGCTACATGTAACAGGCAAAGAACATGCATTCCCATTCAATTAAAAAAATCATGTGCATGCTAATAATCAGTAATATTTATTGCATAATTTCAGTTTTAAGATTAGATTTGGCTTTAAGAGAGTGGTTGTCCATGCATGCTCCAATTCATGAGGTTCTGGTTTATTTATTTTATTTTCTAAACAGGCAGGCATGCACACACATGTTAATGTAAAAAGCAGAATGAATGTTCATTTAAAATGAGGATTAAATTAAATCCTGTTCCAATTAAACCCTTGGGCTGAGCTGCGGTAAGGCATATGAGAGGGACTCATAAGGCACTATGACTGTGCCTTAAAATGTCTCACTGAAACACATTGGGATGGTTTAAATGGGCTATTTATATTAGTAAAAAAATGAATCTTAAGACACTGTGTTAAAATAAATGAGTCTTGGCAGGTCTGTGAACACACCAGGCTCACAGATTGTCTGCAGGGTTTCTGCTCAGCCTTTGGAATTCTTATTTAGGGCTTTGGTGAGATTAGGAAAACCATCCTGAGCAATACACAAAGGGGGATGGTGTGTGAGTGCTGGGCTGCTGTGAAATGATAGGAAAAGCACAGGGATCTGTCTGATCTCACCCATGGCAGTGGTGAGGGTGGTGGCTAGCAGCACCATACTGATGGCGTTTTTCCCTCTTTGCCCCTCAGGATGTGACATGTGTGCTGATAACCGCAACGGCGAGTGCCCCATGCACGGGCCCCTCCACTCCCTGCGCCGGCTTGTGGGCACCAGCAGTGCAGCAGCAGCAGCCCCTCCACCTGAGATCCCAGAGTGGCTCCGGGACCTGCCCCGGGAAGTGTGCCTGTGCACCAGCACAGTGCCCGGCCTGGCCTATGGCATCTGTGCAGCACAGCGGATTCAGCAGGGCACCTGGATTGGGCCTTTCCAGGGAATCCTGCTCTTGCCAGAGAAGGTTCAAGCAGGTGCCATCAGGAACACTCAGCATCTCTGGGAAGTAAGTTGTCATCTTTCCTTCCTTGTCAGATTTGATCATTTTGACGTAGATATGGAGCACAATAGTTTTGTAGTACTAACACCATCTACTAACCATGAAAAAAGGCCAAAACCCCCACAATTTAAGTAAGCCAAGCAATCACAGATCTGAAAATATAGACAGTGCAAGCAAAAGTCTTGCTGCACTAAACATGTGCAGGAAACCAGTGGATACCACAGAACTCCAACTGGTTTGCAGAAGAGCAGATTGTTGTAGGTGATGTAACGAGGAAAGACACGGCTAGAGAAGTCTGAAGCTTACAAACCCAGTGCTTTCTGCATTTTGACCTGAATAGCAAGAGCTGATGGAGTTCTCAGGTCACAGCACCAGCTGTATTATCTTAGAGTTGCACATGTGAGTGGAGATGACATACTGCACCATAGCTGTGACCCACGGATACCCTGAGAAAGCAGCTGAAGCAAGCTCAGGAGCCTATCCTACAGCCTTGCTCTTTGCACAATAAAGGTATTAGTGCTTGTTCACAGTATAGTTCAACCCTGGTCCTGTACTGACCATGCATTCCCCTAGTGATGCTTCCAGAGTTTTTGTGAAAAAGCCACTTTCAGTTCCCTCCAGATTTATTTATGTATTTATTTATTTTAAATTTTTCACCATCTTAAGGAGGGTTACAGTGATAACTGTTACGGAAAATGCATGATCCCTGTTTGTCAGAAACAGCTTACTTTTTTCATAGTTTTTGCCATTCATTTTTCCTTTGATTTATGCTGAAAAGTGTAATTTTTTTAGTCCTACTTAGCTCTCTGTAGCTGCAGCTTCTGCTCACCTCGAGACTAACTGCTACAGAGAGTCACAGAAACATTCCCATAGATCTGCAGGTGGTATTTGCTCATCAAGACTGAACATGAATCTTCATAATATAAGGAGTCCATCAAGACTCAAAATGTGCTCTTGCTGTCTTCAATGGGCATAGAGTAAAAATAAATGGATTTTTGAAAGATATTTGGTGGTGTGGAGGAGTAGGAGCCCCTACGCTTTTCGTATGTGCAAACAAATAGTAAATAAACATTGGAGTCTTTGTCTCAAAGTATTTACCTAAAAGAGTTGTTGCAGCAAGAAAGAGATTTTTCATATTAAAGAGTAAAAGATCTGTCTCAGAACACACCCAGATGTGCTCACTAAAACTTGATGACTTGTAATCATTGGAAGTTCTGTTGCTGCCTTCAGTGGATATGGAATTTCTCTTGTATAGCAGATATTGATAATTTGGACTTTAATCTGTTCCTATCAAAGCCCAGTGACTATAATTAGAGAATTTTGGGATATGTTATTAATCAAATATTTTCTATGGGGCACCTTATAATGATGTTGGAGGCTTCATTTTAATTGTTAAGAGGGGTATGGTAGTTCAGACTATCTTAATTAACAGAACATATAATAGTTATATGAGTTTGCTGGGTCCAAAAATTCTCTGACTCTATTTATTTTATCAACATTTCAATATTTTACATAAGAGAATTTTATGTTGTCCTAAATATTTACATTATAAATTTATTTTTTTATTATTAATAATTTTTTTGCAAATCAAATTGCAAATCTTAACAATATCTTTTTTAAATGGTCAAGAATTTTTGGTAAAATTTTGAGTTAACTTCAAAACAGTTTTAAAGCAGTGAAAGAAGCAAGGGTTTTTTTAAAAAATTAAAAGCAAAGAGCAAAAGATGTTAAGCAAAAATAAGAAATAACACTATTGAGTGTGTCAGATTCAGGCCATCAGCAGGCCTCAACTGAGTTTTTGTGAGGGATTGCTCTTCTGTTTTTAACACACAACACAGATTTCCAGTTGGCTAGCAAAATTAGTGAATGTATTTTATGTAAATTATCTCAAAAATAGCATTTAAATTTAATTTATTATTAACGTATTGCTGGGCAGCTCACGGTCTTGAATTATTTCTATTAATGACAAAAACTGATTGAAAGAAACACATACTCTAAGCTCTAGCTAAAAGTTTTGTCTGTTTCTCATTTGTTTTGACTTTCAGTTTGGTATGTTTTCTCTATAAGACAACTTATGTTTAATAAAGAAAAACATAGTAAAAGAAAATAATCATAATGTGTGTGTGATTTTACAAAACCTGACCATGAAAAAAAATGAAAGCAAATGAAAGTATGTACCTGAATATTTAATCTACATGGTATAGGAGTGTGGATTAAATCACTGTAACTGGTAAATGGATTAGTCTTCATTGTCCCTTTATAATCTTGTGGCTCTAGTCAATTCTCTTCCACCAATATTTTCAAGATACCTGCAAATACAAGTCTGTCTACAGATCAGCTATTCAGCTTTAGGTCTGGATGGACCTCACAGAGACAACTCTTCCTTAGTGTTGTTAATAACATTTTAATATTTTTCACTCAGCACTGTGAAGTTGATAGATACTTATTTTAGTTTACAGCTCTTTGTGTTCAATGTACACCAGAAAAATAGTAGGGCTATTGCAAAGACTTTTAAGCATAGTTCCTGTTTTGGGGTCCTTTTTATATACTCTTTGTTGTGGGAAACATCAGAAGCACAGCATTTGATGTATAGCTCAGTGCTATGGAAATATGCTTCAGTCTGTCTGCACAAGTGTTCCCACCATGCACTCGATGTTAGCTTTGTATGTAATCCATGCAGCGTAAAGTACAACGATTTAGGGTAAATTACATACCATTCCATTACCTCACAACAGGCCTTGACACCTATGGGTGTTCTTGGGAAATTATAGAGTTCTCTCACAATCAGCCAAGATAATTTTTTATAACTTACAGAAAGAACAACATTTCAGAAAGCCAAAAATATTAGTCATTTTCAGTTGTAGTGGTTTTTTTTCCCCTTTGGCCCACTTCTAGTCAATCCAGAGTTTGCTTGTGTTTTATAAAAATACAATAAACTCTCATTTGTTTAAAACAAAAACACGACTGGGTGTATTAAGTAAACACTCTCTTTGGTAATACAGGCATTTTTTCCAGCAGTGTTTGATAATATTTCTGATTCCTTTTTTTTTTTCTTTTCTTTCAATTTTGAAGTAGTGAGAATAATCCTTTTGTTATTGCAAAGCAAACAAAGACTTTCTCAGCAATTAGGTCTTACTTATGAGAATGAGATAATTTTCCCTTAATGTGTTTTCTAATAAAGAAGTGAAAAGGCACACTTGATTCCAACATATATAAAAACATTATCTCAATTATAAATGTGTCCTTACTCCCTGGAGATAAATTAATCTAGTTGCACATGGTTTCCCCTTTCTGTTTAACATCAAAATTTAATAAGAGTAGACTTATGGAAAGTATATGATATCCACTTAAATTCTATTAGAAGAAAATAAAGAAGTTTAAAAGGAATATACATTTTAGTAGTCAAAGTTTTTCAGGCTCCAAACTTTAAACTGTGAATTCTGGAAACAGCTAATTTGTAAATGATCTTTGCTCCTGTAAATGCAGTTTGGATGAAAAAAGCTTTTACTGACAGACATATCAAAGGATACAGTCGTACTGTTTCCTTTTCTTCATGTGCCTGATAAAGAGTTTGCTGTCTTTTTTTTTTTTTTCCCCTTGTGTCAGAGGTCAAATAGTTATTTTTTTCTTGGAATACTCCAAGAATCTCAAACATATTATTTTACTTTATTTTAGCTTGACTTAATTCAAGGTTAACATTTCTGGAAGAAGTGGTTTTTTCATATGTTACTTTTCCTACAGGGATGAGCAAAATATACACATAGCAGGGTATTCATTAGTAAAAACAAAATGATAAACCAGTGTAATTGATTTTTCCCTTAAAAGATTCTCCCCTCTCCCCACCCCAAAATTAACTGGCACTGCTAGAGATTGTGCATATCATCTTAATAAAGTATCATTTGAGTATTTACTGGCCTTTCGGTGTCTCAGCTGGAGTAAAATACATTATCTTTGACTTCATCTGGATCAAGAACAGGCATTTTGCTGGGATGCATGCTGGCCAGAGCCCATGCAGCAAGACTGTACTGTTCTGAACAAATTAATATGCACAGAGAATCCTTACCTTTCAAATGAAGCACTCATTCCAGTTATGGTGACAGATTTGTATTCAGATTCTCAAGGCTGTAGTTTTGGACTAAACTCGCTGTTGCAGCAAAGCACTGGGGGAATAGAATTATGTGCATGCTGTCGTTCTATTAAAGTGAAAATTATGTTTCTCAGCAATCCATCATCTAGTATTCTAGACTGCTTGTCAGCCCTGTTTTGAATTTGCCATGTTCATGAAATTCAAATAATTTTGTCTTGAAAAGCTCCCTTAGTTATATTAGTATTATATCTTAAATTATGCAGACTAATGGCTGGTTCCATTCTCTTACTTTCTTGTTTTGTAATTTCTGAGGACTTTGTGCTGTTTATCACCCCTGCATTTATTTTTCTGTTGAAAAAGCAAATATTTTTTAGTTTTGCATGGATTTTAAGTTTGCATACTGCCTACTGGAAATATCCCTAATGTGGTTTTCAGTAGCTTGCTAAGCTGTAAATAGAACACATTCAGTGCCACAACTTTCATCATGTGCACAGCTAAGAATAAGATTGTGCTAAACTGCTACATTGCTACCATTAGCTTTTCTGGATCACTTCGTATCACATTTTTCCAGATAAATTCTATGTGTTACTTCTATAGGTTCCTTTCTTAGGCTCAATATAAAGCTAGTTTGATCCCAAATATAGGAGGTACTTTATGTTTGATAATTTCTTGTGCTTAGAAAGGTAAAGTAAACCTAAATATTTCTTTTAGAAGTCGTGATTTTTATAAGACTTTCTCATGTGCGATCTTCATGTATCTCCATGTCTTTGGTATGTTCATTTGATCTACACAAAGTATCTATCGTATGCCTGGTAGATAAATAAGCCTAAGCACAAGTGCAACAAAATAAATCTAATTTGGCACAGGGACAGATTCTCTTCCTATTTAAGAAAGTGAAGTTTGGAATAAACTTTGATGTTTGGAGTTGGATAGAGCCCCAGAATTTTAGCAGTCCTACTGAAAACAATAATTCTGTGGACTGCATGGGACGTGCACACGTCTGAACACACACTAGTCCCAGAAAAAAAAAATATTTTCTAAATTGACAGATCATGCAGGGACTGTCAGGTTTTCCATGGCACATAATCTCACCTTGGAGATTTCATTATGTAATATGCAAAAATAATGAAGCAGAACACAAATAAATATAAAAGCTCAATTCTGTCCTTATTTGACCACTACCTTTCTGCATAGCTGAAAAGTGATCCAATCACCAATACTATGGAAATATTTGACCTTTTTGGTAACTAGTTAGAAAAAGCAATTTCGATTGTTGGATGAAATCTAGTTTGTAAGGCCCCAAATTTATGACACCATTAACAGTTAATTATTTCTACTGACTTTTGATTCAAAAGTGATGCATAAAGACAGTACTTTAATGACCCCTATGGATATCCCAAAAGTGCTATTTACCTGATACCAATAATGTATTTTTTACAGATTTGTCAAGGTGAAACTGTTCTGTGCACTATTCCACATGGTGGTGATACCCAATGTTTTGCAGAACTGCCTCAGTAACTGCTCAACAGGCTTTGGTCCCCCAGATTCTGTGCATCAAACGTGCGTGGACTTTAAGGCACAGACCTCTGAGTAATTGCTTAACATAAAAGCTGGAAAATTCAGCCCAGGGTATACCTTCTCTCTACGCATTCGGCACCTTTTCCAGATAAGTTACAGAATTCCATTAACCAAATTGTTACACATGTGTGACAGAGGTTGACCTTTAGTCATGTCAATCCTTTTTGTGTAGGCCTCGGGCTCCAGCCTAATGGCTCAAAGCCTGATTTACTCACTGTAATAAGGGCAGGAGGTCGAGCAATTGTCAGCTTGCCTGCTCATACTCGTCTCAGAGCCTGGTTGAAGGCTGTTAACACAAAGCTTTTCAAAGTGAATTTACAACCACCACCACTGACACAGGCCAATCAGTACACCATAAATGTCAGGTTAGTGAGATTGAGCAGTAAGTAAAGCACTGGCAGCCCACTATTGGCTGAAATCAATTGCTCAAGGTTTAACGGAGAATAGAAATCCATGTACGACTAAGTCTGCAGAACCAGCTTGAGGGTGGGAAACGTCCTGGAGGGTGGTTTAGGTAGAATTACTCACCAACCACAGTCCTGGTATCACGTCCTCCTTTTGTTCTTCCATATGAATGATGCTTGTACTGACAGAATCCATGGTCAAAAAGTTGTTTGACCTATCTCTCAGTTATAGAAATAAAATTATTCTTATTTTTATTTATGAAAAAAAAAAGAAAAAAAAAAGGAAAAAAAAAGAAAAAGAAAAGGTAAAACACTGTGCTGTCTTACCTGACAAAGAAGGCTAGGAAATATTTAAATATTTTAGTGTATTATTTCAGTAATATCCTACTAATTTTAATCTTCTGTCCACAGAAGGTTTCTCGTAAAGCAACTCTCTTGGTTTTGTTTTTGGCTTGTAACTGGAAAGTATCACAGATTTCACTAATGAGTGATTATGTACCTGATGGTCTGAATATCCATGAGATGTAGTTACCCACAAGACTGGATGTTTTTATCATTTTGTGTAGTGACAGCTTGGACAACAATTCATTTGGCTTTGAAAGCATCAGCATTAAAATGTAGAAATCCATTAAAATGCTGTATGCCAGAATTTATAAATTAGGCAATTTCCTTGATTATTGCAATCATTTACAAAATTGATTGTCCCAGTGTGGTATAGGCAGAATTCAGCAATGATCATTGACAACAGGCACATCCTCTAATATCTATACTCATTGTTCCCTAAAAGAAAAGCCACTCTACTGTGAGGTTATTCTCCATCTCAAGGTCAATTATGCATTGAAAAAGTCTACTAATGTAGAAGATCACACATCTTTAAATGAGAACCACATTAGCCATTAGACTGCAGTGATAGTCCAAACACTTCTTTTTTCTTCTGTTTGTAATTTCATTAACAGTCAAGGCATTATCTTGTATCTGTAGTGCATATACTTTTTGTGATCTGCTATTGAAAGGTAAATAATTTTGGCAAATTGCAGCTTTAAATATTTATTTGATTGAAGATTTAAAAGTCAATAATGTGTTTTATTTGTTGCATCCTAAAGTTCTAATTAACCAATAGATATAGCGTACAGTAACTTGATTTGGGTCAATTATTTCTGCAAGACACAACCAGGACATTATGTCACAAAGCAAATATGCTCTAGAAGTTTTCCTATATTTAAACAAATACAATAAACCCACAAAGTGCTAGCCACCAACCACAAAACCACAGTGCTTTCTACTTGCGTGGAAATAAGCAATTTACATGGTAAAACCCTGTAAATTCTAAACCTTCAAATGGAAGTGATTTCAGGGTATTCTTTTTGAAAACTGTACATGACGTTCAGTCATAGCTGGCAACAAGCCAATTTGTATCAGGACATCATGCATGTTGTGAGCTTCCAGGACTAATATCCTACAGTTGTTCATCAGTCCTTGCTCAGAGAAGATAGCCATTTTGATGTCACTGGGAACTCTGACTTAATTAGGCCTTCAGGCATGATTGAATAACACAGTGTCACCATAACCACAATTCTTAAATCATTTTTTTTAAAGATAAATCAACAGTTCTTTCAGATCTGCAGAACCACCTGCATGGTGTGTGCCACTGGCCATAGAGTAACGGTATCATACAGTTAATGTAAAGGTAGCCTTGTATAAATGCTTTCACTTGTCCTAAAGATATTATTTTACTGTGAAGAAAGGGAGGATTGCTTTGCCGGTGACTATGTAGTACTGCATTGTGTTAGATACACCTTAGCATCAAAGGAAAACTTTCTTTTCGTGTATCTTGCAAAAAAATTTGCAAGAAGTTTATTCTTTGTACTGCATTGCATATTTGTTGCCTGGATTTAGCAAGATGTACATAAACAATTCTGTGTTTTATCAGTAATTCAACCTGATGCTTTCTGTGCAGAGACTTACTGGTGCATAAAAACACAAATTTAGTGACCTGAGGGCATTTCTAAAGACGTTTTGATTTCATCTGTGAAACTAAAACATAGAGAAATGTGGTTTTATCAGGACTACAAGTTTCTACTGAAATAGAGGCCATATAAAGGTTCTGTTCTGCATGTTGTTCACTTGCAGTGGAGCCCTGAATTTGGAAATAGGGTAGTGGTCAGTATTTGTTACAGTCTTTAACTAGTAATCTTATATTAAGTGTTGTTTATAAAGCATGGGAAGAAAGCAAATCTAGGGTTCACTATTTTTACCTAGGCTAATCTCAGTTGTGTAAAGCTTAGTGTTTTGCCTTTTAAAAGTATTTTATATGTACTTTATATGCCATATCAGCATTCACTGTGGAACGCAGGGTATTAGCTTTTATCAATCCATCAAAAGAACTTCTATAGCAGTATGGATTGGTGACTGAAGTCACTATTTTTACACCATAATTTTGCAAATTGCAATTTTACTATTGATGTAAAAAATAATTTTGGAAAAAGTGTTTTATTTTCTATTTCTACTATTTCCTTTTCTGTTTGTTTCTATTTCTATTTTAAACTGTCTTAAATGCTGTTTCTACTTCCATTGCTCCAGTAAAAGAAGATGAAAAATATGCACAGTTACTTGGGCAAAAATGAGAAGAACTTGTTTCATTTGTAAGATCAGTTGGTAATAAAGAACATCTTAATTTCCAGTTGGAGATGGGAAGAGAAAGATACAGATATTAGCCTGGGTTTTTATTAATTTGTTTTATTGTGACCAGTAAGGTCTCAGTGACAGCTAGAGTAGCAGAATGACATTTGTCCACTACTAAAAAATGATTTATCTTTCAGAACAAACATTCTGAGCAGATTGGACATTTGATGGAATAAGTTAAAAAAACCTGTATTTTTTTTTTAAAAAAAATTGATTCTCATTCATGCAAAGGGTCATTTACCATTTCAGAGCAGGAAGACTGGTGTACTGGTTGGTTAGGTGTCCTAGATGGCATGTATTTGAAAAATTTATGGAGAAACAGTAACATTTAATGAGCATAAATATGTTTCTTTTTAAGTAATGCAAAAATATCATCATAATACTTAAACAAAAGTAATAAGTTCCTTAAAAAAGAAAGTTTGCTATTTAAAAAGATTTGGTTTTCATCCAGAAGTGTGAGTTGCAGATTAGTTTTTGACCACTTCTAACAGAAATGCACAAAAACGTACAGACTTCAAAATTTCACTTTAAACGGCTGTAACCCTTTGGGGCACTTATCACTTACTTATCACTTCCACGTATCAAAGTGTACCAAGCTAAGACCTCAGCTGTGTTTTCAGCAATGTCCTCTCTTTCTTGGACCCAAACCTGTGTATTGTCAAGTACCATGACCTGGCTCCAGCATTTTGCTTCCGTGTTTCTATGTGGGGACCAAAAATTTTCACCCAGCTGAATTTCTTTGTTGTTTGTGGATTAACACTGTAGAGTTTAATTTACTGTATATCTTTCAGCATGTTTAAAAGTCAGGTAAGAAGTTTAGAAAGCTCAGTTACTGATGACATTTTGTCAAACGGATAAGCAAGGTGAACATGAACATTGGCATTTCCTTAGACCGCACACTAATCATGAAGATGTTTGGGTAAAAGTGGGTACCGTATTGTGATCAAATCTCTGCTTCCATGTTGTCTCATCTGAATTTCATTCTGTTTTCTGATCAAAGCAGGATCATTTATAAGTTGCTTGGATTAAGAGGTAGTATATTAGGAATATTGACTTGTTAGCTGGTTTCTCTAGCATGTACTAACACGCCCCCAGTCTAGGGATTTAGTGAATTTTCAGCAGTGAGGACTCTTCAGAAGAAACCATGTGGCCTCACGGCTCAGGGGTGTCTGCAGCCCACTGTATGGTAGAGGCACACATTAGAGTAGTCTATATATCTGAGCCTGGGTGGGCTTGGACTGTAACTCTGGCTGAGTAGCTATTTGACCTTGGGGTCTGCCATTCCCAACAAAATATGGCTGAAGGTCAGGTTGAGGTCTGTAGCCTCCCTTTCCTCCAAACACTACATTTGTCTGTCTCTTTTCTTAACCTTTGTGAGTTTTTGTTTATTTAATAAGATGTTAATTTTCATGCCCTAATTACACAAAAGTGACATGACTCAGAGACAATAATGGATGAGGTAGAGAAGTTCTACCTCATTTTCTGAAATCAGCTTTTCTTTAACTTTTGAAAGGCTAATTTGTATACAATTTTATAGTTTACTGCCAAGCCAAATCAGATGATTTCTCATTTAAAGATACAGTAACTGTTATTTTGGATCACTTTAAAGGCCCTTGTAGAGTCTTAGTCTGCTTAATCCTTCATTCTTAGTTTATATTTCTTTCACATTATTACTTATCTCTTCTGAAATCTTACAGGTCCACATATTATACTTTAGACTAATCTTTCACACTCTATGGCCTGCATGTCACAGTGACTGTATTTATGATCAGAAATAGCTAGCAATGCCTCTCAGGATGCTATCAATCACAATTTGCAATAACAATGATAGCCACAGAAGAAGTTTGTGCAATGCTTTCTGCCCCCTCTGAAGCTGAGCAGCACACAGCTCCTGTACTGCACCCAGATACCCGTTAGTAGCCAGGTTGGAAAAATGGCGCTTTCTCTGTCACATTTGACTTTCAATCATCTGTTTTAAGAGATGAAAGACATCAAGAATTTAAACTTTCTGCTGCATCCGTAGAGAAAACAGCTGTCTACACTAAGTGAGGGCAATTCCATGTTTGGTGATAATTTATGATTAGAATCAACTTGGTGAAGATATGGATGGCCATTATCTGTTTCACTATTTTTTTCTTACTTTTCTTTTATTAATTTCTACTTCTCATTATTTAAAGCTTTTCATTGATTTCTTATTTACTACTGCAGAAATATGACATTAAAAATGCTTTTTGTGATTTTTGCTCATAAGTATGTGCATTTGTCTCAGTAGTTCCTGCAAAGGGGACAAACATGCTGGCATTTTCATTCTGTAGGGAAGGTGATTTTATTTCTTTGGGAAATTAGCAGTAAGCTTCCTGTTGAGAGCATCCATTCTAGATGCCATCAGACATTACTGTGGAAAGAAGTTTTCTCTTTCAAAGGCAAAGTTGGACTGAATGTACCTTAATATTTTGAAAGTTAATTCTATTGCTTTATTAAAATAATGCTACAGCCATTCATATCAAGTTGGTATTGAACTTGTCTGGGAAATCTCTAATGGAACTAATATTGAGAAATTTCTGTATAAGAAAGAATTTGTAGTTCAGCATCCAAAGATCAGACTGCCACAGATTGAAAGTCTGACTGCATTTCTCCCTCCTTCATACTATTTGAAAGTCTCAACATAAAAATCAGAGAGCTGGATATCTTTTTCTCAGCAAATTTAAGTATCTATATAGACTGATAAAGCAGACCTTTAGATCATAGGGAAAACTGGGGCAACAGACACATGCAGTCTGCTAAAACAATGTGCTTGAAGAAGATGGAAAGTAGAACAGGAAGGCAATGTAATGCCAGTGAGTTTGGAGAAAGAGCCTGGGCTCTCTCAGACTAAGACTCTTGTAGAAGATTACTGCCATTCCTTCTCTTTCTTCCCAAACATCGCAGGTTTGGGAACCACTCACTCACAAATCAGACTTGTCTCATGAGCATTACACTGTCATCTTTTACTTAGTTTTTGTGCTGATGCTGTCTGATGATGAGTTGTGGATATAGTCCACGGGCAGACCTAGCTGGGTACAATCTTGCCATGTCTGCCATCTAAACTTACCAGACAGAAGCTTGCTGTGGACTGTAAACCATGTGGGAGTTTGCTAGCACAGTGCCATGCCCAGGAGAACAAATCCTAGTAAGGGTGATTGTCTTACGGCCTGAAACTGAATTGTGCCCAGGCAGTGTTTGTTATGATTAGAGCTGGACCTCTGTGCTTTCTGAGAAAAAATTTTGTGATTATTTTGCCAACATCTTACTAAATTTTCTGAAAACTGAAAGATAAATTAGTCTTCCACATTGGCTGTAGGTGATTTAACCTAGCAGGACTACTGACTGGGCTACTTAGTGGAACCAAGTCAATCAAGAGCAAATGAGGCAATTGCAAATGACAGAGAAGGTCTTATATTATATGATTTGTAATAGGGCAGTTTTGCACATATACACAGGCCAAGTCAGTTATATTGCTAAAACTGCTGCCAAATCTTATGGTTGAAAGTAGAATGGTTTCATATTAATGACTTGAAAACTCCTAGTAAACTTCATTGCTTAAGCAAAACAAAACAAAGCAAAATCAATTGCTATGTCTAAATACAATCAATTTCATTAGACGAATCTTTTTTTTTGCATGTATGACAGCTACAAATAGTACAAATAGAGGTCTGGGTGCTTAAACTTGTATTACAATGTCTGCAAAATTCTGAGCTTTTGTTTAGTCCTTTCAACTTTGTTAGGAGCTGGTGGTGTTGAGGAGCTTACACAAAACATACAGTGGCTTCCAAGGACTCTCAAGCTTTGTCCTGATGTCAGACTGAAGGATTCTTTTTTTTGAGTAGTTTCAGTCTGTATTTCATGGTGCTTGTACTTGCTAGTAAATAAAAATACTCAAATGTTACTTTCCATTTATGCAAAACCAAAAATGCTTGGAGTTCCAAAGAGGGGTAAATATTTTAAAATCATGCATCGTCTCTTAAACTTTTCATCTTGGAGGAGTCTGCTGGAAGAGCACCAGGGGACATGAGAAGAACTTGGCTTTGTGCATGAGCATAGGAATTTATGTTTGAGTTGCCCATGAGCAGTACAGCATTTAACTCTCCAGCAGAAGGGTCATGATAGCTATAAATTTTACAGCATGATTAGTATCATGTGACTGAAATACCTATGAGGAGTTACGTTGTGTCTAGAGACCCCAACCTGAGTACTGTTGTGGAGCTGATCAACTTCTGGAAAAAAAGGTTTTGTATATAGTTCCTAATGGAGCTTGATGTATTGCCTTCATTATAGAGGAGGTTAGACTTGATTTTACTTTTTTGTGTGGACACTTTCAGATGTAATACAAAATCCAACCTGGAAGATGGGATTTTATATTCAATGGGTGAGACAGGATAAAAAAAAATAGCATGGCTAGAAACTGAAGCTGAAGTTAGACAGAATGCATCTCAAAAGAGGAAATATGTCTTGCAACAGTTAAACATAAGAATATCTGAATAAAAGAGACTGGTACCTTTGACTTTTAAAAAGTCAATAGTTGTGTCAAGTTTTGCATCTTATGGTTCGATGATCTCAACCTTTGCCATCATGGCCTGTGAAACTCCAAAACCTTTGCTTTACCTCCTAGGCCATACATGAAGAGAACAAGACTGTCTGTATCTTCCTTGTACCACTTTGCATAAGGATCTTATCTTCAGTGGGGTACTTTCTGGGAATTTCTTCCCTCAGCTGCCCAGGTAGATTCTGCTTCTCTTTCCTTTTCGGGGGCCAGACAATTGCCATAGGTATTTGAGTCAGGGACAGTGGTATGAGGTGTTAGTCTTTCATTTCACAGCTAGCACATTTGTGCCCTAAGCTGACTGCCACTGCCCTTGCAGGCTTGTCACAGTCTCTGCAGCTTCACATATGACATTTCTCTGGGCCTCTGGACATTTTTTGACTTAGCAATTCCCTTTCATTATGAGGTCATCAGGTACTCCTATCACTCAGTTCTTATGTGCATACTGATCCTCCCCCTTTTTTCTTGATCTTTTCCTGTATAGAAGTTAATGGGCTATGAAGTATAGTCTGCATCAGATGATTGAACAGTCCCCTCTAGCTTTGAAATCCATAAAGCTTCGAAGCCAACCAAGAAAAGTTATTGTGTCTGTGTAAACCTTATCAAAACTGAGCTCTGCTCATTCTCCCAAGTAAGAGTTTCTGTACTTATAAATTCCTCTCAACCTCCTTTTATGACAGAGCACAGCACATCAGAATTGTCTGATAAAGATGGGGAGAGAGGAGAGGGATTATTATAAAAGCCAACCATTTGGCTCTGCCCGGAAGTCTGCATATTTCTCTTATACATGAAGTGGCATATGCAGACTGCAGCTTAACCCAGAGCTCCAGAGAAATAGTAATGTGGAAGAAATAGCAACAGTAGCTCTGAGTTTTCTTTCAATGATCCTATTGCAAGAACACTGAATGGATGTGCAACCATATAGTGCAACCCCCACAGCTGTCACTTTGGCAAACCTTTTGATGAATTGGATCTTGATATTTACAGAATCTATTAAAATACAACCCATCATGTGTTTGTTTATATGTTGACAAGATGATGTACACCCTGCAGGTCAAGGGTGATGTGAACTGTTTTGGTGTTCTTGTCAAAGCAGCTAAAAAAAGAGCATTTATATAATTTTTGTAGAATAATTGTCTAAGAATGTAAAAGCAACATACAAAATTCTTACTTTGAAAAAAATCTCTACTCATCTGACACAAGAATTTGAACTTGTTATCAATCAAAAAGACTTTCCTACTTCTTCCCTAATATGTTAGAAAATTGGCAGCTCAGATAGAAAAACAAATAGCAAAATTAAACAGAAAGGAATTGATTTAACCACTTGGGTGGAGATCCAGTACCACAGAAAATTTTTCATTTGGGCTTGTCACTTATTAAATACATTTTTTTAACTAATGAGGCTATACAGCACATATAAAACCTTTCACTATTTCGCTATAAACATTCTAAGTCAGAATTAGCTTTATGAGGGTATCGGATGTGTTTCTTTGAACATCATTCATATATGTTTGATTTTTCCTTGCAGTTATGAAGAAAAAATACTTTCTGAAATTAAATCATGTGAATCTAGTTGTCCTCACAGACATGCCTTGTAATTCCAAATGTTGCTGTATTGAGAGTGTTATCTGAGTAAAATTAGACCCCAAACTTATACTCTCAAGAGTTCCAGAGCATTCTCCCAGCTTCATTACATTGTTATTAGACTATATTCTCATGAAGTGAGCTATGAACTAGGACCACTTACTGTGGAAGAATCTCTTTCCATGTCACATTTTTGTCGCTTGCTTTTTTCAGCATCTTGGAGTCATGTGCCTCATATATAAGTAATTCTTGTCCCAACATAAAACTAGCTCATGGTCATTTTGGTGCCATAAAAGAAATCATGGAAGAGGGAAGATGAAAAAGATGAGTTTCAAGGCAACAAAAAACACCCCTTTTCTTGGGTTTGTTGTGTGCACGTTGTCAAATTTTTGAGATATCCAAATGCTTCACTGTTTTAGAATGGAGTAGATGCATTTGGAATATAGATTGGAGTTGAGATGAAAAGCCTGAGAAAGAAGACGACTGTGTGAGGATGAAAAAGAAAGAATGGCTGGATAAAGGGAGAGGATTGGAGGAAATGAAGAAATGGATCTAGGTAGTGTGAAAAAGGAGAGATCAACAGTTTTGCAGATGAGAAACACAACGTGACAGCAGGACTTGAGCTGTCCTGATCTGTTGTACTGAAAAAGTAGCAGCATTAGCCCTCATTTTCCCATTGAAAGAGGGACCTGAGAACAACTTGTGATATCTTCAGATTTCCTCCTGCTGAAAGCAACATGCTGTGCTGGCTCAGCTCTGGTGAAAGCTTATTCCTGCATGCTGGAGTCCCTCAGAAACCTGTCCCTTGGATCATGTCTAGGAGAGAAAGCAAGAGCAGCCTGTTCTTTCATTCATAGCACAGAAAGGGTATTTGGGACTCTTCTGAGCTGAAATACTGCTAGCTTTTCCCGTTTCCTTCTTCTTCTCTGATTACAGATTTCTAAGACTCTTCTAGCAAAGAAAAGTGCTTATAGCCTTGTTTCAAAAGGAAAGCCAAGAGACTCCTTCTCATATCTGGAAAGTTCTATCTTACTTTTTATTCCTTCAACTTGCCTTGACCTTACTTTAAAAGTATTACATTAAACATTTTTCTCTCTCTCCACACGAACATCATTATTATTATTAATTACTATTATTATTATGTATCTTCTATTGTGACTGCCAACAATGAACCAATTAGAACTAGTTGTGAGACTGCAGGTTACAGATGCTTCCACAGAGACAGCTGAGCTGATAACACCAAAGCCAGAAGCATGGTCATCAGATGTTAGTGCCCTTTGGTCACTAAGGGTATATTTACCTTTTACAGTGAGGTGCTAAACTGAGTTATTTCTGCTTGAGCTATTGAACCCTCATGGCACAATACAGATGAGTTTTCAATATTGTTAAGCTGGATGCATCATTTCAGTGTGTCTGGGTGTGACACATTATGCTGCATTGCACAGTGTTAGCAAGGTTTGAGATTCTGCTTCTGAAACCAGCCAAATCCATGACCAGAGCTCTGAGCAGAGCTCAGTGATCAGACTGGGTACAAGATGTTAGTGGCCTAGGTAATAAAAAAAAAAATAAAAAAATTGTTCCTATTTTCTGATTGTTCTGAGCTATTATTGTAATGATCCCTAATTAGATGCTAAAGATCTTTCAGGTACACAGCATATCCAAACCTCAAATAAGAAAATCTGAACTCTTTCTTTCTTCTTTTTTTGTAAAAAACTTAATTTCAAGTATTAAGCTCACAGCAGGATCAGAAAAATTAATTATCAAAGAGATAAACTTGTTCTTAATTTTTTTGAGTCTTAGATTAAATTTTGTTGTGTATCATTTAAAGCACTTAAGGAGTACAATGTAAAGCAAAGGAAGGACGTTCATGTTGTTTGAAAATCGAGGCCTCTGAAAAAAATTCTCTTAAACTGCAATTTATTCTATTTTATTGTATTTTATTTTTATTTATAAACAGGTAATAAAGGTATAAACCACCACTGTGGTTTATAACCCTGTAAACTGGAGCATGAATTACAGACAAGTGCCACACTTGCAATACATTTTCCAGATTTTCCAAGTTTGTCAGACTGAATGCTCTTTGGACAGTGTTTCTGACAGTTTAACTAATTATAATGGAAATATAACAAAATGCTCATGCCTTTAACTGTATTCTTTGGCAAGTACTGCACTTTGCAAAAAACTTCATAACTCTAAAAAGGAAAGAATCCAATGTATTAGTTAAGCTTTTTCATTTTTATTAATGGTTCATGTTATGTTCTTGCTTGTGTGGGAAGCAGACTTTCAGTCAAGAAAAGGAAGAAAAAAAGAAAGAACCAAAGAAACGTCTCTTTCAGTGTCATGCTAATAGGCTTTCATGAGTCTTATGAACAGATTAGTTCACATTCAATGAATGTGCTTAGAAATAAGGGGCTATGGTACGGCATTTAGTCACTGATTTTTTGGGGGGATTATTGATACAGAATCATAGACTCATAGAATGATTTGTGTTGGAAGGGACCTTAAAGATCACCTAAGTCCAATTCCTCTGGTGTGGACAGGGCCATCTTCCACTAGACGAGGTTGCTCAAAGCCCCATTCAGCTTGGCCTTGCACACTTCCAGGGCAATCCTTGGTGTTAGAGACAGGTGTTAAAAAGGAAAAATTAAACAGCCAAAACACTTACTTGTAACTGTGTCTGCTTTCATCAGAGGCTACTAAGCTGCTGTCCATGGCTCACTGGTGGTCTCCAGAACCTTGCAAAAAGTCCTTCAGATTTCACTGAGGAATCAGTTCAAAGGAGTCTCACTAGGTGGTATATTCATGAGCTATATTTCAGCACCATCATGACAGATGCTTTCCCTGACACAAGACAGGACCTGTACCATGTCTAGCATTGTCATTCCACTAGGATTTTCACACATGCAGTTATAGATGTCCATGTGCTCATCAGGCCATTGCTTGCAAATGTAATATTTTTGTATGCATGCACTCAGTTTGCTTGTGAAATCTTGTTCTAGCTGACCACCAAGTGTCAAAGTAAAGTATGGGCACAAAGCACTTCAACAGTGTAAAATCTGGCCTTCTCTGTAGCTGGCTGCACTGTCTGGATAATAAGATTATGGCAAGAGTCACTAGATGACACTGTTACATAGTTTCACACAATCGTTTTTCTTAGCGCCTGTGTTTAGACTTTGAAGATATGCTGTACTCTCTCCTGTGTTTCAGTGCCTTTTAGTTTATACTAATACAAGCACCAGAATGATTTCTGTCTGATTTAATATTTGTAATCAGACTTTGCTGAAAGGCAGAGTTGCTACTTTATTTTGTACAAAGCAGAGGATAATTTGTGTCCTGAAGGCCAGTTTTGGCAGCAATGATTGCTCCTTGTTAACAAAAAGATCTGCAAAGATGTCTACCTTTGGAGAACTCAGGAGACAGTCATGCTCTCCATGGGACAAAGTCGTGTTTACCCAGGGACTGTTGGGTGATGTGGTATGGTGACATTGGAGAGGAAATGTTGGAAAGAGGAGCCACAGCTGCTTCACTGGCATCCCACCTGCCCTCCCAGCTCAGCCTGGTTCTGACATGGAGTGATGGACTGTTTGGAGCTGCTGTGTCTTCCATGTGGAAACTATGCCTTCCCTTGGCCCTTCTCCCAGTGGGGAGATCAAAGCCTCTGGTCTTAAGTGAAGACTTTTTTCTTCTTCATCTGATGAGACTGGAATAGGTTCACCAGGCTCTACTATTTTATCCTGTTGTTTGCCATATCAAGATTTTCCTGCAATGCAAGCAGTGGTATGCCATTATTGTCAGGCCTCAGACATATTCCTGCCACTCACATATTATCTCAAGGTTTCAAGAAAAAGACTTGAGGCATCCCAGACAGAGAAGTCTTAAAATTAAAATTGAATGGAAGAGACATGTTTCTACTTATTTAATTAATTATTTAATTATTTATTTGTTAGCTTTTAAACATGTCTGGAAAGCTCCCCCAACACAGTAGTTTTGTGAGCAATATGACAAAAAAAAAGATTGTTTTTCTATTTGCTTTTGAGTGGCTCTGCTCTAATCATTTACTTGGTAGTAAAGGTCATTTTAGGGAAGCAGCTTTCAGCATCATTACAAACCACAGCTCTCGTAAAAACAGCTCCTGCTATTGTGTCCTCTACCAAAATAAAGAAGGCTAAGTATTTTAAGATTGATATGATTCTATACATTTAGTTTTAAATATAATTATATAAAGATGGTGTTCTTGTTTGTGTATTAAAAATGTAAAGCAATAGTCACACTTCAATGTTAAGATGGTAAAAATTCTTTATATTATTTTCTTCAAGAGCATGAGAAAGCAACCACTATGAAAACAATACAAAAATGTGTGATTTCTTTGAGTACTAATCTTAGTAGACCCCATTTTAGGGTGTGGCAATTTATTGCAGGTCATGCTTGCAGCATCAGTCACTGGCATTTGATATCAGTCAGTTAAGTATCTGATCTAAGCAAGTTAACCTTGCTTACGATGCGTTGCCCTCTGATGGTGCCTGTTTCTCTCCATTGTCTCTACAAGGACATTTCGTAATAGGGTTAGGTTATATACTTAACCTTAGTTGGTTATTGCTATGTGAAATGAATCCTAACTTCAAGTGACTAACAAGCTTCATTTTACACTGCCTGTGAACAAAGAAAATATCAAATGGTGCCCCAATATTTATTATCAGGTTCCTCTACTGTAAATTCACCAAGAGTGTGCTATATTGCAACTAAAGATGTTTCTGTGCCTCTGGGCAGATACCAAGCAACTAGTTTAAATCAAGATAATTATTTCAGTCTTACAGATAATGTAAGTCCAATAAAACTGAGTTTACCGTGGGAGACAAAACTCACAGTAAAGCACGGTACATATACCCCATGCTGCTTGTGATTGCCCTGTTGTTATGGCTTAGATAGCTAATTTACACCCAGAGAACAGATTTGTCTGCATCAGTCCCAGTCATTTTGATTGCAGCATTGACATGTTCTAAATCAGCAGGATTTTTTAATCTGTGATTATAACTGACATATATAAAAGACTGGTATCTTTTCCTGTGCAATACATCTGATATGTCTACTAAACAAAGACTGCTTAAATTAAGTGCTTTCTGTTTTGCAAATAAAAAGCAGCCAATGTATTTATTGGTTAACATTTGTTCCCAGTTGTAGCTGTCAAAAGGTCAGAAGAAGTTCAAAATTACATGATGGAGTTTATCTTTTTTTTTTCCTTTGAAAAATGACCTGGTTACTGCCATAGCATGTTATATTAAATTGTTTAGGTTGTATAATATAGGATTTTTATATTAATGCCATATTTAAAATGTATATATAAAACAGTTGAGCTTTAACTATTATAGTTCAGATCTGTGCAGTTTTATAATTGAGACATTTGCAAATTTACAGTTAAAATTATTTTGTCAGGAGCCAAGCATTGATGCATTTAAAAAGAAAAACTTTGGACAATTGCACCATGATGGATTTTTTGAGTCCAGTTTATTTTGCCTCTCAAAGATATTAAATCAATACGAACCTCGGAACTAACTCTATACAATATGTGAATGATGTATGTGATGAGATTTGGATTTTTTTCTCGTTTATGTGCACAGTATATGTAGATGTAACATTAAAGTTGACAGACTGAGCAGAGTTGCAAAGCTAATGGCACAGCTTACCTCAGATGTAAAATTGGAATTGCAATACATATCCTTTGTAATATTACAGGTGAAAATTGCTGCAATCATTTGTCATAAGTGAGGTAAGGTCTTCCTTCTCTTTCTCTCCTATCACCACAGTAATTTAAAAATCTGCCAGCTATCTGCTGCTGCCAGTTATTATTGTACTGACTTCTAGAGGACTTACACTGTAATTAAGAGACTGAAACAGAGATGCTCTGCATTATGGAGCGTGATGACATTTGACACTGCTTGTAGCCCTTGAATATAATTTTGTTTTAAGAGTTGCTCAGAGTAGTACAATTTCAGGTCTGATTTGGACCCTATTTACAATGTTAAAAACTATATTAGAATCTGAGGGTTTGTTTTAATGTGTGATGAGCTTGAAGACTTTTAGCTAGAACATATTTTAGACTGACAAAATGTCAGCAAAAATAACATTTAAATTTGATGAATATGCAATGCATCTACAATTGAACTGTATTATTGATAATAATCTTTCAGTGATTCATATTGATTTAAGTAATAGTCAGAACTACTGTAGGAATACTGAAATTCCTCCTGCATTTTCACTGAATTTGGTGTAGTAGGTATAGAAGGTAAATCTCCTGAAATAGTGGAAAATGTAACAAAAAAAAAAGGAAAAAGAAAAAGAAACCCAGGAAATGTAATTTTCTTCTTTCAGAACTGCTAGACATGCTGTATAATACAGGATATCCTGTATACATAATGAAGTCAAATATGAAAAACATACAGGGCACACTCTTTTCAGTATTGTCATGGCAACTGTGCTTTTCCAAATATGCAACTGTTTAAATTTCCAGAGATTTGGGAAAACAATAACTGCATCTGGACCTATTGTCTGTACAACTGGTCCAACACAGGTTTGTTTAGCACGTGAAAACTCTGCACCACGACTTTTCTGTCCTGCATGGTTCGAGATTTTATATTCTTGCTACTTCACATTTCACAAAGTGACCTCGAGAAGTAGTTACACACTTTTGGGATGCTTTCAAGAAGGTTATTGAAGATGCAGGTGGGTATTATCAGGAGTAAGCAAAACTCACTGACCCAATCTATATCTCACTGTCGAGCAAAAGTTACTGTGTCTTTTTATGAGCATACCTTTTCCCTACTAAATTTGATGAATATGCAATGCACCTACAACTGAACTGTATTATTGTTAATAATCTTGCTCGTTAAAATTCTCTACTAAGACATTGCAAGGCAAAGTATCCTAAGACACCATTCCTCCTGAACACCCAGTGACAGACTGCACTGTACATTTACATGTTATGTGTGCTGAACTTCCAGTGATATCAGCAGCAGTGCTAAGCACATAAAAACTGACAAAAACGTTAATGTATCAGTGTTACACAATGGAATCAGTGTAGAAGTAGAGATTATGACAACAGTTTTGGGGAAAAAGGACACACATTTTTACTAAACCCAGGCTTTATTAGTCCTGCTTGCTGCACAGCTATCCTTTAAAGTATGGAATTCTCCTGAATGTACCTCATTATTAAGCCTCTGGTAAGTGTCTTTTCCTCTCAGTCAGTTTGTTTATTCATCCTTGATTCCAAGGATTTGCTCAATTTTCTAGTAAGTATAATATATTTCCTATCCAGATGCCACATGGGATTACTAGACAATTTACTTATCTGGACAAAATAAATGTCTTTCCTTTGAAGCCTGGAATAACTCAGATCCTTCTCTGCTCTCTACCAGAGAATGAAAACTCTTTGCAAAAAAGAAGCAAAATCTACCACAGTGACATATTATCGCAGTCTGCTGGATGAATCACAGTATTTTTTGATGGAATAGTCAGCAGAGGCTGGAGTCACAGTGCATTAACCTCTCCCGCCTCACTCATCCCATACTCCCAGTTTCTTGGAGAGTTTTTAGAGAAATTTCAACAGTCTAAAAGGACAGTCCTAGGATTGCAGCAGCTGTTTGGGTTGTCTCAGTACAGTGTCTTATCTAAAGCTGGCAGTAATTCCAATAGAAGTGACTCCCTAATGTTAAAGTACTTTTTCATCTTCTCCTCTCACCTTTTCCTTTGCTTCTTTTTTGTTTATTGTTGTTGGGTGGAGTAGGTTATAGATACTAAGCAACCAAGGATTTTTAGTTTAGGAATGTTTTCAAAATAACTATAAAATATTAAATTTATATTATCCACAATATGTTGGAGGTCAGTATGCCCTCAAAACATAATGTCTGACAATTGTGCTTTCTTAGTGTGGGTTACAAAAAGAATATAGTAGACTTAGGAAAACATCATAATTTAAGAAGTGACACATTTCAACAAAGACATAAAACTGTAGGCAGTACAGAAAAGAGGCAAAACCTTAGGAAACCATTACTTCATTAGAACAAATATTTTATGTCTTTTAAAAGACTCCTTATTAAAAAGGGTGAGCTCTAGGATATTCATGCTTGCTTGAAATCATAAACCTGCCATTTGAGAACAAGAAGTGCTTCTTTCTGTGGATAAATTGATTTTTATCCACATTGAGCTTCATCAAATTCTTTGAAAACAGTTAATCTGAGTGTATGGCTAAGAGTAGGCACACACAGTTATTTTTAATATTCTCTCATCTTACAAGTATAGTGGTTAAACCACTTAGGAAAAGCAACCACATACAGTAGGTATGTGGTCTGTGAGACATTAAAAAGAAGCTGAACTCATTTGCTTGCTATTAGCAGGGATCTGTTACTCTTGAGGAATCCTTTATATACAATATATAAATGTGCTCTTTTGTTTTCCAGGTTGTTTAGTGTCTCTGGTGTTTCTTTAGTATATCTTACCTTTCCCTTTGCCTTCAAATATATGGGCTAACACACATATGGCTTACAGTTGCCTACCTTCCCAGTGTTCTGGCAGTCAGGCCAAGAAAGTAATGAGGTTTTAACTTGCCTGCAGGTACATTCAGGGTTTATTTCCTCTATGCATGAGAGAGATATGGATAAGATCTGTACACCACTGGGAAGACGAAGATTTTCTTTCTGGCAGAGGGGAAGCATGGCAGTTCCTGGTTAACTTCGGAAAACTGTGAAGACACACTCCTTATTAATCTTTTTGTATTTAAGTGGAGAATTTTTGTGATTATGCATGAGGAAGAAAGAGACAGGAAAGGAGTGGGGAAAGGTTACACTTTCATCATATTTTCTGGGTCTCTCATTTCATTTAGCCTTATCTGTGTCTTTTAGATTGCAAGCTCTTGGGTGCCGTGACCGTTTTTATGTATGCCTTTAATAGCCTATCACTGGGGTACAACAGATAAGTAGTTACAAATTGTTGGGGTTTTCCAAGGAAACATTTTTTTTCCCCAGAGAATGCCAAGAAACTAAAACTCTTTGCATAAAAATGTCCATTTCATGGGCTTTTCTCGTGAATAAGACTGTAGAAAATCGTTCTAAATTATCTGAAGTTCTTACATTTTCTAAACAGAAATATTTTTTCTCAGCTCACAATTCCTTTCAGTTTTAAAATTCAGTAAGCCTATAATGGAACATTTTATTATGGTTTACAAATCTTGAAACACCATTTTTTTTTTTAACACTTGCTCCAAAACATTTTTCTATTGTTATTTCTTTGCTACCATTGTGAGGTTTTGGCCGTATCCAGCAAAATAATTTTGCATGCAAATCTACACAGTGATTAATTTGCCCTTTGTGTTAAGTTTTAAAGATCATGGGAAAATCATCAAAATAATTGGTTAATTTTAATTTATTATTTTGTTTAGAATTTAGATTTGAGAAAGAATAAAAGTTTTCACAAATCATTTCACTGTTAAAATTTTCAACATAGATTATAATTACTGGTTCTATTGGTTTCAAATTTTTTCATCTGTTTTGAGTTTCTTTTTTAAAAAGTCATAATTTAAGGCCAGTACAGTTGCTTCTCTCACTACTCTACTATTTCTGAAATGTATGTGTTTCATTTGTGTTGGTCTACATAAGCCATCTATATACTTTCACTTACAGCTCTTTGGGGAAAAAAAAAATTGCCCTTTTATTGAAAATTATTTTGGCACAGGGAGGATAGTTGAGAAAGGCTGGAAGGATAAAGGTGAGGTGTGTACTGTTAATGTAAATGAGAAAAATGCAGAATGTAACAGAGAAAAAGAAGAAACATAAATCTTTTCAATTAGCCCTTAGTTTTCACTCTAATGAGCTGTGTTTTTCTGCTGCCTTGATAAATTGAGGGGCAGAAGAAGGAACAGAATGAAACAGTGGCTGATGGGGCACTAGAGTTAAGTAAAGAGAGTTTTGAATAAGACTGGTTAGCCTAATAAGACAAGGTTGTAATTACCAATAAGAAAAATATTTTTTTAATCTGTTTAGAAATAAGGACAAAGAAAGGCCATAATAGCATAAATTATATTCTTGTAACAAGGTTGCCACATTGGAACAAGAATTGTGGAACCACAGTCATGGAATGGCATAACACGGAGATCCAAATGTAACTATTTATAGAGGATATATATGGTTGCATGTAATTTTAGGACTGGCAGTATTTGATTCATTCCAGGAACAAGGTAACATATTTGTCGTTGAATGGCTAACACCATTAACAGTCAGTGTCTCTGAGTTACTTGGACATCTCCTGTCTCAGTATTGTGACATCAAATAGCTTTTGAGAATTGTCTGAAGACCTGCAGAATGTAGCTTAGCTCTGTACTAGCCCTTTGGAGAGAGACTAATTTATATTTATTTGTAAACCAGTATCATTCTATGATTTTAAAAAGTGTGTTCATGAGCTGCATGTAGTCCAAATGAAGAGCGGCTACAGCTTTACTGCTTATTTCCAGATCAAATCTTTCTGAACTGCACTCTTTGGTATGAATCTAGAATGTGGATACCTAAAAGGGAAGTGCTTCATTTTTGTTATCATCCATGTAATTTTCCAAATTAAGTGCTTCCATTCTCATCCATTGAGTCTTCCAGTCAGGTTTTAATTTTCACAGCATGAAGATGTGATGAGTACATGAGCAGTTATTCAGATTTGCTGGTCATAGTCTGAGATTAATTAGAAAACATAGGTTTGTAATAATGACCTTGCCAAAATCTATCAAACATTGATCCTTTTCTGTGTCAGCAAATATGGAAATTAAAAAGGATTATGGAAAGCTTGAGCTGAAGACTAATTGGAACCTGTTGTATTTCATTCACCTCAAAAGATAAGCAAAATGTTGTAATGATGATTCCACCCTTTATTTACAGTATACACAGTTCGTGACAGTGGTTTTTATAACTCTAAAAATTGCACTTAATAAATATGAGAAGATACAGGTTTTCTTGATTACATAAACCTAAATGTTTATTCAAGCTTTCATGTGAAGTTTGTCTTAATTTAAACAGAGTTAGGACTGCTGAATGGATGCCATTTTTTTGATGTGGACAGAAAACAAGTTTAAGTAACATCCACACTTATTTAACCAGGAAATGTATTCTACAGAGACTTTGCTTTGGCATGGTTTGCCTACTGCAATCAGAATAACTTTTCATGGATAGATGGTATTTAAGGGTTTTATCCTTTCTTTTCATGAAGGATTTCTGGCTTTAATTAAAAAAAAATCAGAAGAAATATGTAAATATTGCTGCTGTAGTTCAGAGCTATGCAGTTTTACTTGTATTTTCCCTATTGGTGTTGATGTATGTAGAAGTTGGAGACACTAGCACATTGTGGATATTGCTGCTGAGAAGGGGAAGGGAAAAAGATAGGCTTGAAACACAGCCTGTGAGATGGCACAAAGCCAATCCAATGAAAAATGGCAAACGTCACATTTAACAGCTGGACGTAGAAATATTTCTCTTTAATTTGGAAGGAGAAAATTTTTTTCACAGCAGGGCACTCTCAAAAGAGCACAACATCAAAGAGGGTGGGTCTCCCCAGTCAAATATCATCTGGCTCCAGTGATGGAGCAAAATGAATGAACTGTCAGGACTTTTTTCCAGTGTGTATGTTTTTGCCAAGTGAAAAGTAAAGGGTTTAGTGGCTTGTTCTGATCACAGACCAAATCCTGATAATGGAAAGCTGATTCCCTAAGGTCTTTCTCTGATCAGCTGACAGGCAATGTCTGAAGAAGACTCCATATTGATTGATGGTCCACTTTGTATTGATGGCCCCTGCCATCCTTACAGATAAGTGAGATATGCCAAATGCTTAACAGCTCTGGCGGGCTCCTGTGATTGTGTCTCGAGCAATGTTCTAATCTAGTGTTATAATCCTCAGAGAAACAAACTTGCTTCCAAAGAAACTTAACATGATACTTACCAACACCAGACCTGCACTCTGGCAAGAAAAAAACCTGTTTCGCATTCTCCACTGTGAGTCCACTAGAAACACCAGCACTACTCCTTAGTGCTCTCTTTTCATTTGCTTCTTGATTCTGACTTCAGCCCTGAAGAAGTTGCAAACTAGCCATCTGTGCTGTGTTTCTGACAATCCTGTAATTGAAGAAATTTGAAGAAATAATACAACGTAGGAATTTTTTTGATATAAAAACATGGCAACACAGTTTGTACAGCCATTATTCATTTGTTTTATGAGAAATCTCAGCCATAGTTTATCATATACTTTATTACTTGACCTTTTAATCATCATCAGGGGAACTTGACATTCCAGACATTCCAAAATATTCCAAACTAAAAATATCATTGTGCCTCATTATTTAAAACTCACAAAGGAATTAAGTATATTTTCTAAAGTATGTATTTTTTACTGAAATTCCTCATTTATGGTGAGACTTAATGAGATGTTTAAAAAAGGATTGAAAGAACTATCTGTGGAGTCTGTATTGTGGTAGTAAATGGGTGCTCTGCTGAGATAGATGCTCTACACATACGCTGTAAAGACAGTCCCTGCCCATATTTACTTACAAACTCAGAGTGAAGATAAACAAATGGTGCACAAAAAAATTTTATCAAAGACCCTGTTTTCTACAGCCACAGGATCAAGACACTGTGTTTAAGTACTTGATGTAAGTCATGGGACAAACTTTTTTCATAGCAAGCCCTAAAGCCCAAGCAACTGCAGAACAATTCAAATATCTGAACAGAGGATGATTTGCAGTATTTTAAATCCTGGAAAATATCTAAGACATACAGACAGGGCTGACAAGTAATAGCCAGAACTAAAGAAGAAGTATCTGCCTTCTGGAGCAGTGACTGGACAATCAGTAGGATACTCGAACCCATCAGAAACACCACCTGAAACTTAAGTTTGTGCACCAGAATATAACTATTTGTGCCCTAGTCCAACAACAAACCCCTATCAGTGGATCACAACCATTGCACTATGCAGCAATGCTTTTATCAGAACAAAGTAATGTTTTCTCACACGTAACACATTTCTGAATTTTTGGTTTTTTTTTTGTTTTTTGGAGTTTTTTGGCTTTTTTGGTTTGTTTTTTTGAGTTTTTTTTTTTTTTCCATAAAATGTCCATAAGCAATGAGTCAGGAATTTCAAAATGAAGGTGTGGAAGTGATTGTTGTCTTGTGAGCTGATGAGGTGGTCTCCAGAGATTCCTTCCTACCTCAGTGGTTCCAGAGTTCCCTGAAGTGCCCTACTTTAAATGAAACCATAGCCATTCATGGCACATTCAAAGGAAATAGAACAATTCCTTGTCTCAAGGCAAGAAGTCTTTTTTAGAAAATGAGAGGAAATGATATGATCTTTTACCTGCCTAAAAAGCAGACAGTCATGTATGGTTCCAAAGTGTGCAAAAAAGTTAAAACTTGAGTCCCACTTACTTCAGTGACAGTTTTAAGTCTAACCTGATGAAGGACTTTTTGCCAGTTCTTCTACAGGATTGAGACTACCTGTATAGAATCAGGGAATGTTTGAGGTTGGAAGGGACCACTGGAGGTCACTTAGTCCAATCCCGTGCTCAAGCAGGGCTCTGTAGAATACGCTATTCAAGATTGTGCCCAGATGGCTTTTTACTGTCTCCTGGGAAGGAAACTCCACAACCTTTGTGGGTGGCCTGTTCCAGTGTGTCGTCACCCTCATGTTTTCCTCAGATTCAGGTGGGACTTTCTGTATTCCAGCTTCTGCCTGTTGTCTGTTCTTTTATTTTTTCAGAGGCACCATGAGCAATAAAGAATCAGCATAACTGTTTTGATTTTGTGGCTCAGAATATCACCTCAGGAGCTTTGTTACTGCATAAGTTCATTAAGGCTTTCCAGTTGAATGAGACTTTTCAACTTTGGGCCCTTACAACTTTAACTCCTTTCTTGACATTCTTAGTGGGATATACATCTACCAATCAACTGGTGTGAGAGTCTCCTATTTGGATTATTTCAGTTTTGATAGTTTGCTTCTCTGTTTTTAATCCACCTTCTCCTTTTTACTCTGTTTTTTTTCCTGGTCTCTGTGTACACTGAGTGTAGATTGGCAACACTTTTTCTCTTCATGCTCCATGTCTTACATAGAAAAGACTGTAGAGGACCTCAATCGAAATGCAACCTCAATCTGTTGCCTCCACATAGTCTTCTGCAACCAGGGCTGCACAGGAACACAGTGCAGTGAGCAGCATGGAAACACCAATGTTAGGCAAAAATGTCTCAGTTGCAGAATGACTCGTGGCTAGAGCACCACTGTTTTCTCTGTTCTATGACTGGACCTGTCAGGAGAGTGCAAAAGCACACATTGTGGAGGCCCTGTGGTGTGAGTGGATACTGCAAGAGCACTGGTCCTTTACAGACCTACCTGCACTTGTGCAAGTTTTCAGCTTCACGTGTGGGGGTTTTTCTACTCTGTGTCTTCCTCTCATTGTTCTGGTGTTGAATAACACTGGTTTGTGTTACATGAAATTCTTTCCTATTCCAGGACCTCCATGGGCTAGTGTCAAAACAAACCACTGAGACTTGACTTAAAATAAAAATGAAAAAAAATATTTTATGAAGTCCACATAATCAGCAGGGCGTTGCTGTCATGACACTTTCTGGAATAAGACCCCAATCCTCCAGCCGCTTATACAGATGCTTGATTTCACACACGAGTAGTCCCATTGAGATCAATGGGACTACAACATGTGCAGGAGTGTTTGCTGGACTGGAGTCTAAGTGAGAGATGAAGTCTTTCACCTAGCACAGACAGTTCAAACCAATGTTTATAGTTTCATATGCTATAACCCTTTGAGAAACATTAAAACTAAATAGCTTTTAATATTATTTGGCAAGTATTCTCTTTTAAAAATTTGCTAGATGATGCCTGCTAGATTAAAGAGAAGAAACATTAAGCACATATTACAAGATGTATGCTCCAAATCAGATATGACGAATTGTAGAAAATTGCTTTGAATAGTGTGAGCAGTTAAAGACCATTGGCTGTCAGGATATATCTCTGTGTATTTTCACAGAGAGGTTGCATCCTAGGGAGTTTATTGCCAACAAGTGTTGGAGAACTTTTTCGTTTGATTTTAACCAGTGAGGTCTTCTGATGTTTTCTCCTTGCTCACTTATTTCAGATTTCTATTCTGTTAATTTTTTATAGGAGTTCAGAATGTTTGGAAAACTTGATGATAATTCAAAGTATAAACAAATTGATACCATTTTACCTGTAATACGAAAGCTGCAAAACAGAAAAATCATTCTTTGAATGAACTATTGCACTTTCTGCATGGCAAGGAAGTGCATCCAGTTAGATAAATAATAGAAACACTTCAAAGTAAGTAAGTAGTTACTGATATAGGTTATATCACATACCTGTAGAGGCTGTAGTAGTCAACTTTCAGGTTCTACATAGTAATAAACAAAAGCATATCTATATTTTTAATTTTGCTATCTGTCCATAAAGAATCTGAAGGTGTATTTTAAGTGGAAAATAAATCAGTTTGTCTTATCAAGCAACAGTGGAGTCTATGAGAAGAATTTATAATAAATGTCTTCCTGAAGTAATGTCCATGCAGTTGAATAAGGAACCTGTCCAAACAGTTCCACTTGTAGTAAAATGAGGTTGATGACATGTATACTACTATTGTTACATACCAGTTTTTTGAGTGTAGTTGATTATTACAGAATCAATAATATTTGTTAGACACCAGAGCTGGAGTTATCACAATGTGATGAATAGTCATTTCTTTATACTGGCTGAGAATAATTTGCCTGTTTAATGTATAGGTAATCTAAAAATTGGAATGTAATTTACAAAGTATTTAAATGTTTGAGATGTGGGCTTTGTAAAGGTCATGATTAGATGATAGTATTATTATCCATCAACATCAGTGTTTCTTTTTAGTTAAGCTGAATTTGGAGACTTTTCTGTGTGTATTAGTTGGCTTCTGAGTTCCATTATCTTTAATTTTTCTTTTAAATAGAGACACTAAGAGTTGTTCTAAGAATATTTGTTGAATATTCTTAGCTGGTCATCAGTCTAGTGAAAGAAATGTGAAAGAACTGATGGTTAAATACAGGATTGTTTCTACACAGCTTTCTCATTCAGTCTGTAACAAGAAGACACATATTTAAAAGGGCCCTCCTGCCCTAAATCAGATGCCCAGCTCCTTATATTAACAAATTTAAAGTCTAAAAGCTTTGAACACTTGTTGTTATCAATAAGAACACAGCTGCAATTTGATTTTCAGCCCAAATTATGCTCCTTAAATGTAATCTTTTCAGTTTCTTCTGAGCATTTTCACCTTTCTAGATCCTTTGACAGTGTGTGGATTTAAAAGAGAGCTAGTCACCAATATACTAGACAGCATCCAGTCTAAAAGTGTAAGATATCAAGTCATGCATACAATCCAGTTTGCTTTCAGTTTGACATGATTAGCAGAGCTAACAAATAAATAATGTATACTTGTCATAATAAACACTAGAGCTCACTGGCATTTTGCTTGACAATCCCTGCCTTAGGCAAGTCAAATCACAGAATTTTACTGTGCAGTTAGCAGTGTGAAGTCTCATAATCATTATCCCTTGTTCTCATGAGGCACTTGAATTTACCAGATGTTTACTGGAAACGTAGCGCAGCAGAGAGGAAGCTCTCCACAAGGGTGGGAGAATTGGCTAGGGAATGTGCCCTGTCGGACTTGTTTGTGAACAGAGAAGGACTTTTGGGCTATATGGTGGTTGGAGGCTGTCTTGGCCACAAAGAACACAAAATGGTAGAGCTTTCAAATCTCAGAGAAGTAAGGAGGAGAGTCAGCAGCGCTGCCAGCTCGGAGTTCCAGAGGGCAGACTTTGACCTGTTTAGGAGACTTGCTATTAAAATCCCTTGGGAAGTGGTATTGAACAGCAAGGAGTCCAGGAAGGCTGGGCCTTAAGAAGGAAACATTAAAGGTGCTGGAGCAGGCTGTCCCCATGTGCCAAAAAATGGGTTGAAGGGAAAGAAGACCAGCCTGGCAAAACAGAGAGTTTTTGCTGGAAGCTAAAAGACAAAAAGAGAGTTTGTGAACTTTGGAAGAAAGAGCAGGCAACTCTGGAAGACTACAGGGTGATCATTTGGTCATGCATGGAGAAAATTAGAAGACCCAAATCCAATTAGAATCACTTGCTGTAAAATAAAATAAAATTAAAAAATGTTTCTATACATATATTAATGACAAAAGGAAGGTTTAGGAGGATTTAGAATATTGGATGTGTGAGGAAACATAACAAAAATGAGGAAAAGCTGAGGTGTTTCATGCCTTATTTGGCCTAGTCTTTAATAGTTAACCCAGTTTTTCTCTGAGTACCCAGGCTCCTGAGCTGGAAGACAGGAATGGGGACCAGAATGCAGCCCCCATAATCCAAGAGAAAATATGTCAGAGACCTGCTACACCCTTTAGACACACACAAACCTACGGGGCCAGATGGAATCCACATAAGGGTCCTGAGGAGCTGGTGGAAGAGCTCACCAAGCCACTTTCAATCACTTATCAGCAGCAATGGCTCATCAGGGAGGTGCCAGTTGACCAGAGATTAACAGGCATGATGCCCATCTACAGGAAGGGCAGGAAAGAGGATCCAGGGAACAACAGGTCTGTCAGACTGCTCTGGGTGATGGGAAAGGTCTTGGAGCAAATCATATTGATTGCCATAACATGGCACATGCAGGACAACCAGGGCATCAGGCCCGCCAGCACAGGTTTATGAAAGGTAGGTTGTGCTTGACCAACCTAGTCTCCTTCTGTGAAAGAGTGACCCACTTAATGAATGAGGGAAATGCTGTGGTTGCTCTCTACTTTAGTGAAGCCTTTGAGACCATTTTCCACTGAATTCTCTTGGAGAAACTGGCTGCTTACACTCTTCACTGGGTGAAAAACTTGACTGGATGGCCATGCCCAGAGAGTGTAGACAAATGGTGCTAAATCCAGTTGGTCAGTCACTAGTGGTGTTCCCCAGGGCTCAATCCAGTTGGTCAGTCACCAGTGGTATTCCCCAGCAGTCCTGTTCAATGCCTTTATCCTTGATCTGGACAAGGAGATGGAGTGCCCCCTCAGCCAGTTGACACCAAGATGTGCAGGATGGTGGTAAGGATCTCCTGAGGGATCTGGACAGGTTGGACCAATGAACTGAGTCCAATTCTATGAGATTCAACAAAGGCAAGTTCCAGATCTTGCCCCTGGGCCACGATGACCCCATGCAGTACTGCAGGCTGGAGGCAGAATGGATGGAAATCTGTCCAGCAGAAAAGGACCTGGGAGTGCTGTTTGACAGTGTCTGGACAGGAGCCAGCAGTGTGCCCAGGCAGGCAAGAAGGCAAATGGCATTCTGGCTTACATCAAAAATAGTGTGGCCAGCAGGACCAGGGAAATGATTGTTATTCTGTACTTGGCATTGGTGAGGACACAGCTGGAATCCCATTCAGTTCTGGGCTCCTCACTACAAGAAAGACATTGAGGATATGCAGTGTGTCCAGAGAAGGACAAGAGAGCTGGTGAAGGTTTTGGAGCACAGGTTGGATGAGGAGAGGCTGAGGGAGCTGGGGGTGTTTAGTTTGAAGTAGAAAAGGCTCAGGGGAGACCTTATCACTCTCTACAACTACCTGAAAGAGGACGTAGCCAGGTAATAGGTGACAGAATGAGAAGAACTGTCCTCTTGCTGGGCCATTGTAGGCTTAGATTGGATACTGGGGAAAATTTCTTCACCAAGGGGATTGCCAAGCCCAAGAACAGGCTGCCCAGGAAAGTCAGAGAGTCACCATCCCTGGAAATATTTAATATAAGTGTAGATGTGCCAGCTGGGGACTTGATTTAGAGGTGGGTTTGGCATGCTGGGTTAAGGGTTGTACTCTATGGTCTTAAATGTCTCTTCTAACCTAAATGATTCTATCATTCTATAATTGCACATCTTTTACAGGCTGTAAGCTAAGTGCCCAGGCTTATAAGCATTGCTCTCTTTGGTATTGTTTTCAACTTCTGCTTAGGATAGACATCTGTAGAAGATATTGTAGTTTTATTGCATCGAAAGCCAGGTCTCATGATAGTCAGATTTGCCCAATGTAGAGATTATTCAGTTCAGGTCCAAGCCAGCAAAGGAAGAAACTGTCAGTGTTATTGTGGCTTGGAGGTTCATGCACTCTTATAGAAAAAATATATTGTATGGGTGCTACCATATCTGACCTGTCATTATGATTAAAATCTTTTTCACCACATTTCTAGTAATTTTTAATAAATCCATAATTTTTAAGCGCATAACTGATGATTTATGAAACACATGTACTCATCAAAAATACTCCTCTATCTTGAATATTCCCATTGATGTCAAGGGTAAAATTTCTTGTGGGAGGAAAAGACCCATAGTAAGTGATTTGAAAATTCTGTGACCTTAGATATTTGATGTCCAAAAGAATAGCTGGTAACAGCAAAAAGAAATATTCTCAACTAACTGTAGGAATTAATTCTTGGATATTTTGTGGTTTTCTTCACATCTCTTTTGATGTCTTGCAACATAAAAATTTATTCTAATTTACAATACAAATACACATGCAAAAAAAAATCTATTTTCAGGATTAGTCTCTTCTCTGACTGCTTGAAATGAAAAAGAGAGGTAAATTAGCCATATACCTTTATTATATGACTACATTAGTTGTATACCTTTATTATATGACTAAATGGAAAAATAAAATGCAAGCAGAGTTTCTAAAGACACAATCTTTTTGCAGGTCATGGAAAGAAAGCAAAGGAAAACAACAGATAGAGGGGAAAGGACTTCACTTAACATTTTTGCTCTCACTGTGAAATTTGGTCTCTTTCTGAAATTGCTTTTAATTGTTTCATAACTTGCCTTTCTCTGCAGTTGTGCTATTACATTTGAACTCGTGCATTCTAAAATTATGTGGCATCCATACTAGAAAATGGGACAACAGTTTTTAGCATCGGAGTTACATTTGCTTCATCAATCCAAGTGAACAGTACTGAAACAAAAGTAATTGAGAGTCCTCAGAAGGCTCTTTATCACTCTGCCTTATCAGTTAATACTGCTTAAATCTTAGGTGGTCCTTGTTTATTTTACTTAGAAATGGTAGTTCAGAGATTTTAGACCTTCTCTTATATGAGATGCAGTGTGCTTTGGAAGTTCTATTACTATCGCCATTATGGGTCACTATTATCATTGTCATTATAAATTCAGTCCTTCATATTTGATTTATATTTGCACACTATTGCAAGATGAACCTGACTTCTGTTTATGTCTTGATAATTGAATAATGTGGTGTTTGTGAGGGATGGAGTATAAAAACTGGAAAGGAGTATAGTTGTATTGTGATGGCTATGATTTGGACTTTCTTGCAAAATGAAGCAGTTCTTGTATTCTGAAGTCAAAGGATGAAATTCACAGAATAAAATATGCATCATATGACAACTGCAAGGAGAAACACAACACTTGTTAAATGAAAAGGTGAGTGCAGTCCTCTCTTTATCAGATTCCAATCTCTGCCAGAAATCTGGCTCATTCTGGAAAAAAAAAATTAAAGCAAAAGCAAAAAAACCCCAACCCAAAACAACCCACAAACAAAACCAAAAAAAACACTACACCAAAACCCCCCAACAAACCAAACAAAAAAATTATAACAAAACAAAACAAAACAACCCCAATAAAAACCAAAGCCGTAAAACTCAGCGAAACCAACAGTTATCAAATGTACTTTTTGTCTGAAGAACATAATGATCCATTTTGCTTCAACTTCTTAGATAAAAGACTGCTGTGAGATACAGAAAAAAAAATAAATGCAGTCTCAATAGGGAATCGGAGAAATGGTATTTTACTTTGCCATGAGGCTCTTGCACTGTGTTAAAAATTGTGCCAGTGTAGATGCATGTAGTGATCTAGTGAGGTAGTCAAAGACTTTCAGTAAGATCACTTTATCACAGGATCCTCCAGTACATTCCTTAATAGATACTGTAGATGTTTAAGTATTTATGAATATTGAATAGAGATGCAGATGAATATGTGTATATATATATATATATATATGTATCCCTATAGTTTACTATGGTGTCTGAGTTCACAATTTACACTACAGGTTTGCTTTTCCTCTGACATGGCAGGTTGTGATTTACTCCCTCATGATGGTTTCTTTAGGCATTTATGTATTGGTTGCCCTATTTAGGTAATTGTTAAATTATTAAGAACTGGTACATGATGGTAACAAGAATAGTAATACCCATATCAGATTATTTTTTCTCTTCAGGCTTTAAACGGCATTGGGCAATTTGACAAATAAGCAGGTACAATGCAATGTTGTTATTTCCCTTCTAAGCTCAGGGCTTCTGCTTCCTTACAGCTGGTAAGAACAGGGCTAAGAATGGCATCGGATAGATTCTGACTATGCAGCATGTCAGTAATATCCTCTGAGGATAGGAGAGCAGAGTGTCACTGATGCATTACTACTTGCAAGAATAAAACATTTTAAAATATTTGGTCTTGCTGGTAGTGGAGTCCTTCTGATTTCAGACCAAGGCCTAAGAAACCTCCACTCCTATGTTTTCATGACAGATATGAATTTTTCTTGTCAGTTCCTGACTGTTCATTTACTTGAAGTTCTAAGTAGGACCCTGTGTGTCAAGATATGACTGTCAGTATGGATTATGGCAGTCTTCTTTGTCTTTTCTGTTTCATATCATCTGGGTATTAGGAAGTTATCAGCTCTTTATTTATCGGAATTGTTTCTGCCTTATGGTAAGCCATATATTGGTATGTGAATAAGCACCATGTAAATGGATAGATAATAAACACTGTGCTGAGACTGTTTGAATAGATATTGCCAAAATGGTTCCAGCCAAGAAGTTAGTAATTAATTTTTCTTTTTCTTCCTTTTTGTAGGCTGATTTCCTGTAAGACTTCTGATTTCATTACAGATTTTTGTTGTTTAGCATATTTTGCTCATGTATTCAACATACACTAGTATATTTACACAAAAATAGGTCCTTGTTGATAATCAACATGTTACCATATACAAAAAATAAACTTAGTCTCTGGTATTGGACTATTTGTTTGCCTCTGAGGACTCCTGATATCTCTGACTTTATTCCACTCAGTGCATGTTGGGGTAGCATTTTGCTTATCCAACCCAGAAGGATCTGGCCAGGTTCCACCTGGTCCTTGTCACAAACACTCAGGAACAAATGATAAGGATCGCCATAGACACTTGATTTCCATGTCTCTGATGGAATGGATTATGTTGCTCCTGATTACTCCCAATCCCACCTGACCAAAAGCAAAAGTAAACTGCCTCCTGATTTTGAGACTCTCATGTAGTGGAATAAAGAACTAGATTGTGATTCCTGTGTATATTTTTTTGCCATCTGTTGGAAACACTCTTTTAATAAATCAGGAGTAATGAATATAGTCACATAATTACTGAGATTATTCTCTTGATATTGAAATAGACATGCAAGGTTGTTAATTTGTATGCTGTAGAAATGTTCATTTCAATGTGGCAGCATTTTTGGGTTAGAGCTATTAAAGCAAATATTCTTCATGGAGGGGCAAAAGACATAAAGATGAAGTTTACTTCAAAGAGGTACCTAATTGTTCAGATGCATTTGTGAAGTTTGACAATGTAATTGTGAAACAAGTAACAGTCTGGTGAGGTCATCTGGTTTTACTAGGATTAGATCTATCTAGATAACAGTTTTTAAGCAGTTGTAAGGGCAGGTGTGCATGAAACATCCACCTTTTCATTTCAGAGCCTCCAGAGCAATTTTATTCTTTGACTTCAGAGGGAGCATCCATGGCTGAATAGAGACATAATGTTGTCTTTTTTAAAAAAAAAATTACCATAACTGGCTCTCATGTCCTTAGGAGGGATGTCATGTTTAGTAAAACGATGATTCCCTCAGGACTGATTTCTCATTTACTACTTCAAAAAATTATATGTCTTAAGGGAGCTTCTAAAGGCTTCATCAACTCTCTTTTTCATTCTAGTCTCATTTGTTCTGATATTATGAATCCTACCACTGCCTAATGTATCATTTGAGGTTGCTGAAGTATATGCTCTTGCTGCAACTGAAATGTGAAGGAAGGGATACTTGTTTAGGAATTACTACTGCTCCTTTCTCAGATGTCCCAGCCATTTCAATCCACACTTTACATACAGATTTTCTTGTTTATCTGGCAGTTCATTATTTAAGGCCAGCTTGTCAAAATAGGTTAAGTATTCTTTGGGAAACATGGTCACATCTTTGAGACACCACAAATATGTTTAATACAAAAAGATTGGCTTGATAAAAGAAATAGGGCAAACTTGTATCCCTGAAAATATTTTTCTGCTGCTCCATGTAGATTTCTAAGTGTATGGAATGACAAACACCATGGCAATACATTCCTGGAAAAGGCACAAAGACACACCAGCAAAGCAGTGAATGATTTGTTCTAACTACTTGACCTTGTGACATCTCCTCCAGATATACGACCAAGATGGGACACTGCAGCACTTTATCGATGGTGGAGAACCCAGTAAGTCAAGCTGGATGAGGTATATCCGATGTGCGAGGCACTGTGGAGAGCAGAACTTAACAGTGGTTCAGTACAGGTAAAGTGGTTTTGATTTACTCAATGGCACAGAGTGAAAATGTTTTAGTGGAAAGTCAGGCTGTACCTGCCGCCAGCACTGTTGCCTTTGATTGCAAAGACAGTAGCAGAGCTCTTGTGGAAGTGCTCACCGAGGGCAAGACAAAAACTGCAGCATGAATCTCCTGGGAGTCAGAGCAGCCCCATGTCACTCGCACTACAGAAAACCCTCTGCACTTTTTGAATGGTCTGATCAGAAGCATGCCAACACCAGCAGTCTGCCACCCGTAAGAGGCACGCACATGCTAGAGGAGCGGCAAAAATGGCAGCAGAGAAATTCTGAACCCAAAAGTATACTGAGGGTGAGTCGCGAGATGTGTATACACCTAAAGCTTTCATGGTGAGTGCACCTGCCAGCCAGCATTGCTAGTGCTTATACCTCTTTTGTGGCTGGCTAAAGAAAGTCAAAATGTGAAGAAAAATGTAAAGAGATTATGGTGCATTTTACTTTGTACTTGCAAACATATCCAGAAAACCCAGACAACACATTACATAAATACATGATCTCAACTATAAACAAACCTTTTGCCTCAGAATCAGAAGCGACTGCTTGGCCTTGTTAAACGTGGTAGGAAACACATCAAAGAATGCCCCAGGCTTGCCAGTCTCAGCGAGCAATCGTGATTTTTGCTAGCTGCTTTACAGAGCAGAGTTTCTTTTATTTAGGAAGAATCTTAAACTTATTTAAAGTACCTTTAAAATTAAAAATAAAACGAAAGCTAAAATGAAATATATAAAGTTTGATTATCCCATAGGGTTCCAATTTAACAATTGTAAAAATGTTCAATTGTATTTCCAGCTTTTTTATTCTCTGGCCAGTTGACTAAATAATGCCACAGTTAAAAAAAATAACAATCCTATTTATACATTACAAATCTTTTATTATAGACTTAAGTATCTGCTATCTATAACTAAAATACCATAAGATTTTAAATAAACATACTGGATAATGAATAAAGATTACTGTGATGAAAGAATATTTTTGTGAGTATCTTGTGGACTATTTCTCAATGTGGTGATGTGTGCCTGCACATATATACATAAAAATAATAAAAAAAATATATGCATACATATATATAGATGACAAACCTAACTGAAAAGTGAGCATGAGAAAGTCATTACACATCTGTCAATATTAAGTGGATTTTACAACTCTCCTTTCATGATAGAGTTTTTACTTAGAGTTCCCCCTGTTGATCTGTTTTTGATTACTTCAGATCTTTATAAAATGAACTACAAAAACACAATTTAAAAAACTGGCATCCATCACCAGTGACTGCATCCAAGTGTAAGAAAATAGAAAAGTTGGACACTGAAAAACCAGCCTAATTTTTATTGTACATGGACGTCCTCTTCACAGAAAGTCAGCTGGTTTAAATTCATTCTGTTATGATTTGTAATATCTAAATGGAATTTTCTTCAAAGTGCTCTTGATTGATTGACCCTTAGCTGAACGTTTTGTTTTTATTTTGAGGCTGACAATAATGTTTGTTGGCATGTGTTCTGCTTCAACTGCGTTGGGACGCCATGAAGCTATCTTTATGAGTCATCCAACCACAATACTAAATACATGTCAGCAAAGGAAATATTATCCGAAAAGCGAAAAATCCCTTTGATGTACTTCAGCATGCAGAGATTTCTGCGAGTTTTGGAAGCACTGCACACTTGTAAGGGACGGTGTACACTTACACATTTTTTTTCCCTGCCTACTCCAAGCCTCACAGACCACCCATTGCTCAAAAACAGTTCTGGTCTTTCAGCGGCAAAGTGTGTCATTTGGTTTTAGCACATTCATTTGCTGGGCTGCTGTGTTTATCTTAAGGGAAGCCAAACTGAGAGATGAAATGTTACAAGGGTGAAGTACAAAGTAGACTCAATTTTTCTCAAGTTAAGAGATGCCGGTAATTTATAGTGTGGCTTCAATTTTCACTTTTATGTAACAGTGGAAAGAATTAACTAAATGCGTAGCTCTGGGAGGGAAGAGAGGGAGAAGAGGAGGAGAAGGAGGAGGAAAGGAGAAGGGGAGACACAAAGGGGAGAGTTTTTGTCAGATATTCATAGAAGACTAAGAAAACCATTCTGCTTAGCTAGCAGTGCCCTCCTGAGACAGGGTGGCAGTAAGCGAGGAAAATAACAAGATAAATGAAATTTTTGCAGCTGCTAGTAAAATATTGAGAATCTGCACTTTTTTATTGATCTTTATGATCCTGTTGCCAAGAGCCACTTTGCGGTGACAAAATATGTTGACAAGTGCATATCTCACTGCCATGAAAAATGTGGTAGAAGATTCTCCTTATGTCTGCAGTGTTATACAAGGAACAAATTGCATTGCTACAGCCAATTCTTTATAGAAAGTCTAAATTTAAGGCCTACCAACCCTAAACACTTTTATCTTGAACTTCAGAATAATGTTTGTAGCAATTCTTCACTCAGAAAACTGGTTGAGGCCGAACACTTTTTTTTTTTTGGTCCATAGATGTTTTTCTGCCTTACATAAGCTGTTATAAAAAATGGTCATTTCTTAGTACTTTGACTGTATCATTTTGGTATGTAATCCTTCAGCAAGAGTGGACTGTTCTTCTTGTATATATTGAATTTCTATCCATCTCACAGGAGTGTGTTTTACTGTTCCATGTGAAGCATGAGGGAAAAGCCACTACAAACTGATAACATTTCCCTTTTGTCTTGTGCCTGATTCTAATCTTACACAGTTTTTGCTGCCATGTAAATCTGTTAACTGTAGTAGTATCACTCTGAAGCTATTTACATCAGTGCAAGATCAGAATAAGGCTCTTGATTTTATGCAAAAGACACTAGGATTTCCCCCTTCTCCCTCCTCCCCCCCCATCAATTCCCACTTCAGTGGTCTAGAAATACCCAGTCTTTTATCACAGGAATGATGTGATATCGCACCTAAGGTAACACTAATTTATGTTTACCGAAGCATCATTGGCATTGCCCTCATGTTCTATATAGGGAAAGATTTTATTATTGAATATTCTGATTAACCTTAATTTTTATTTGCCCTAAGCCAAAGCCTACTTTTTTCAACAATCCAAGATCTCTCTTTTGATGGTATATTGCTGTAATGAAAGGTCACTTCACATGACTTCAAACCTCTTGCTAAAAGAACTTATTCACATAAAAGAGCTGCTGTCTATTTTCCCATAAAAGATATTAACTTTAATTTTGATGAAAAATGTTAAGCTGTTCAAATGACTGTACTTGCTGAAATGTGTGCACCACTCTGATGCATATACTGTGTGAGGAAAATATACCATTTCTAAAATCACTTTCAAAAAAATCACTTTGAAAGTGACATTGCAAGAAAATACTTGTATTTTCATAAAATCTTGGCCCCTCTAAAACATTAGTGATTAATGTATGCTAGGCACAAAGTGTCTGTAAGGTCTTTGTTAGCCTGTGCTACAGAAACAAAGTCCATCTCTAATTGTAGGCTTGGTTTTAAAATAATGAATAAGTTATTAATTTAGTTATCTGCAGAAATGCTTCCAAACCAAAGAATTTCTACTGTAGTATTATGTATGATGAGAGGAGAATGCTCTATTCTTAAATTAGGCATTTTTTTTCTTTTTCTCTTGATTAGGTCTAATATATTCTACCGAGCTTGTATAGATATTCCCAGGGGCACTGAACTGTTGGTGTGGTACAATGACAGCTACACATCTTTCTTTGGAATCCCTCTCCAATGCATTGCACAAGATGAAAATTGTAAGTTCTTCCTATATTTCTACCCATGTAAGCAATAATTCCTGTTTCATGCCTAATCAGATATGTTCCTAGAATGTTTTAGAGTGTATCCTATCCCTGAAAGTGTTCAAAGCCAGTCTGGATAGGGCTTTGAGCAGCCTGGTCTGGTGGGAGGTGTCCCTCCCTATGGCAGTAGAGTTGAAACTTGATGATCTTTAAAGTCCCTTCCAAACCAAACTATTCTCTGATTCTCTGATTCTGTGATATTAAATGAAAGGGGATGTACATTTAATGTAAGCTGATACACTTAAGCTGTGCAAAATCATGTTATGAATCACTCTCGGGTATTAGTGATTAGTTCCTATTGTATTGTTAACTGATTTCTTCAGTCGTCTCCATTGCTATCAGAGTGTCACAAGACATTGTCTTGCAAAAACAGCAGTGCATTGCTGGCCCAGAAGGCCTCTGTTAGTGATTCTTTATTCTATTACCCCTGAATATGTTGAGAAAAGCTTTGAGTGACTGATTGTAGAGATTAGATCCTTGTGGTTAGATGCAAAAAACTGCTTCTCTGAAATGCAAGTAGCAAGGCATGACAATGAACCTCCATTCCATTCTGATAATCCGTGTTTCCATCCATTCTTCTACCTCTTCAAAACATTTTATTTTTAGTTGCTTGGATTCCTCGCAAAACTAAGCATGCAAATTCTAACACAGACACAATCTAGTGCTAGATATCTTTGTCTGTAATGGGAAAGAGTAATCCAGGCACACCCTTCAGTTGTACTGCTTGTGTGTGGAACATATTTAGAGCTTGCATCCATTTTGACAGCTATGTGTATCTATGTGGTAAAAGAAACCTATAATGGGCACTTGATGGACTTTGGTCTAAAGCAACCTTGTGACTGCCCATGCTTAAGCAATTACATACAAAATGTATGTTTTTGGTCAAGTACTTGGATACTTAAATAGCTTGAACTGCTAGGATGGACTGGTGTCTTGTAGCAACTTAAATACTGAACTATGCAGCAATAAAACAGCAAGATAGCAGGGATGAAACTGTCAAAAATAATTTTTCATCTTGAGTTTTCAAATATGTTGGGCTTGAGAAAAGTTTAGAAGAAATTTAGTTACTGGCAGTAATATTTGCTGATAAAACTCATGCTCTGTGGTGTACAACTTAGAAATATTATTTTTCCTTTCATGACCTGAAGCCTAAAAAAACTTTATGTGAAAAGAAAATCATTATTGCTAAAATCTCTAAATATTGCCACTTGTTATTTTGCTGTGAGAGAATTTCATCCCCAGAGACACTGACATGAATAGATGAAATTAACCTCTGACCATGGAGCCAACTGTATATAACTTAAATGTCCAGAGTACCTTCTGCTTACCTCTGTACAGGTGTATATTCACCTGCACAAACGCAGCCTATATTCCTTAGGTTTGATCAGATACCTTGATGTTATTGCTTCTGTGGATTTTTAAGAAAACATTTAAATGAAAAAAAAAGTGATCTGTTTTTTTGTGAGTGTGTTGGGGCAAAATGGAAGTATACAAATTGTTCCTTGTACTGAAGAGACATAGAAGATATATTCTATGTCTGAAAACTTGTGATAGACAGCTCTATAGCTGTAACTCTACTTAGAAATTAGGTTCTCAGATATTCCAAAAAACAATAGATTAGGAAGGACCTCAACTACATAAACTAAATAGCCTGTAATATTATAATATTGGAGCCATTATGATTGGTGAAAGATATTGGAACATAACTCTAAAGGAACTGGCATGATTTAAGACATTACCAAATCATTAATTTGTCTTAAATAATGTTAGATGATTCCATCCCAGAGCTGAAATTTAATTCTCTTATTTGCTCTTAGTATTCTACCATCATGACTTACTAGATTGTAGTTTCTAGTAAGTAACTGCAGTTTCTAATCAACAGTTTAGTGCTTACTATGTACCTAGTTATAGATATAAACATTTTGTGACTATGTAAATATAAATACACACACATGTATACAACATATTTAATTTCAAAATTTCCGTTAAAATATTATCTCATGAGACTGAGTGTGCCAAAATTAGAAAGCATTAGATGTTACTTGGCCCAGGTGGCCTAAATTATGTTTATTTTTGCATTGGGATGCAAGCTTTTGTGACCTGACTCTACTTTTCCACAGGTCCCTTGCTTCATTCACTCCATGATCTACCTGGTACTCAAGGAGTCAGGCAGCTGTTCAACTTTCTTCTACATGTTTGACCCCCTGCCTTCCTAATCATGCAACATTCAAATTCAGTCCTAAATCACTTCTTTGTGAACAGCATATTGCAATTGTAGCTGAAATATCTGAGTACCTCATAAACCATAGTTAACTGACAACCTTAAGACCTTCATGGGACTAGAAACAATTTGTATGCCTATTTTGTGGGTAAGAAACTGGTGTACAAAGACAAAGATATTTCTACATATATTTTGCATTGTCTCATGGTGACCTATCTGCTATTGGCCTTAATTATGTGAGACATGGTGAAGTTGCGGGCTTCTTACTTATTGGCAGTGTGGCTATTTGTGAGATGTCATAGTATAATATCCTTAGAGGTTGCCCTTTAAGAGGTTAAGAGAACTATTGCTGCAATAGATACTTAAGGCCTATTGTATTTCAAGGAGTGTCCGACCAAGAATTTTTTTTCCAGATGCTCCCAAAATTCATGCTTGCCTGTGATACAGCAGTCAGATATGCTGAGTGCAAGATGCAGAGTCAGGGTATCCCAAGAGCAGCAACATTTTCTTTCAGATGACAATCTCATTGTATAATAAATGTACATCACACTCACACTTTTCTGGGTCCTTTCAGTCTCAGAGGCCTTTGCATGAATTTTCATTTCAGTGTCACAGAATCAGCATCATCCATTCATTCACCTTTTTTTTTTTTAATTTTTGTGTATTGTTAAAATAAAATTGTTTGATTGTAGTGTCAAGAAAATGGTTGTTGATACTTTTTTTGGTCTCTCCCAAAGCTGTATTAGTTTTAAAAAGGCAAAAAAAGGATCTTATTTACTTTTCTTGTTTTCTCCCAGTGAATGTCCCTTCGACTGTAATGGAGGCCATGTCCAGACAAGACACCCTACAGCCATTTAATAAAAGTAGCAAACTATCCCCTGCCACTCCACAGCGATCCGTAGTATTTCCACAGACTCCGTGTAGCAGAAATTTTTCTCTCCTGGATAAGTCTGGGTCCATCGAGTCAGGATTTAACCAGATCAGTGTCAAAAACCAGCGAGTTCTTGCAAGCCCAACTTCAACAAGCCAACTAAATTCTGAGTTCAGTGACTGGCATCTTTGGAAATGTGGGCAATGCTTTAAGACTTTCACCCAGCGGATCCTCTTACAGATGCATGTGTGTACGCAGAACCCTGACAGGTAAAGCCCAGGCTCTCTTTATTTCTGTATCTACTGATAGCCAGATCCACTGCTTTCTTCTTTTATCAAGCTGTTATCATTTCCAAAACCAAACCATTATTACGAGGAGACCATATGACATAATTCATCTACAGCTGTGTGAAGTAAGCTGATAAAAAGTATTGCCTGACTTCACTATTTGTAAAAATAGTCAGTGCCTAAATGTGCAGATAAAAGGAAATAGCTGAGGATATAATCTTGTTCTCAGAATGGTTTGGTACATCTGATGGAGGCAACAAAATAGAATGAAAATTTATGAATATCATAGATGGAAAAAATGAGGTCAAGATAATTAAAAGTCTCTCTGTCTTCCAAAGATAATCTAGCTGGCTGCTCAGTGGCTGTCACAGTCATTTCAGGGTTCACCTATAGTGTGCAATGTGTATGAACTTAATTAAGTACTAAGAGGTAATGAATTGGAATTTTTTGCTTAGTACTATTTTTCTTCATAGCATGCAAACCCATAAATCCTGCAAAGCTGTCAAAAGGAAATACCTACTCCACTAGTGATGTGGAGGAAAACAGATGCCACTTATTCAATAAACTAATATCCACACAGAAGAAAAATGTTGACTAGATACCTCAGAGTCAAAGTTGGTTTGAAAGTTTGTCAATACAGAATTTTATGGCTGTGAACTGAGGATGAAATTTAGCTGAACAAGTGAATTAAAATTTCAGGTACTCTCACCGGTGGCACAGTAAATATAATGGAACCATTATTTATGAATCAAAGCTGGTTTATTTGACAATTTTGATAGCTTGCAGGACAAAAGACAAAAATCAAATTAATTCAATAAAAAAGGCTGCCCATGTTTTGTCTCTTCTTCAGCTGTGAAGATTTGAACAGAACAGCTGAATCCCTGGAAGGTTGTTCTAAAAGCAGCATTTAATTCTGAATTACAGTTAACAAAAATACTGCCAAAAATTAGAAAGAGTGAGTCTGTGCATGTGTCTGTATGCATGTCTGTGTCTCTTTGTGCATATGGTTATCTAAGTGTACACATATCCTTGTGTGATTCTGTGGGTGTGGAGGTAGCGGAGAATAAATCCATTTTTCTGTAAGAAACGTCAGGCATGCTAGGGGCAAAGATTCCATTACAAATCTTCATAGAAATTAAAGAATTGATAATATTGTTAATGTTACAAGCCCTTCCAATGTTTTCTGAATTTTATGCTAGCCTAAGCAGAAACAAACGCCTTGCTGAGGACTTACTGCAGAACACAACTACTAACATAAGCATCACAATGTAGAATACTGGTCATGAAAGGGTCCTTAAATTTCATGGACTCTCATGTTTCCAGTATTAAAGCATCCTAAGCATTCTGAAATGCGTAAAATGGTACATCAGTCTAGAAGAGCCTAGAGTCTAGAAAAGGGGTGTTGCGAGGCTCCGCACACACTTTTTCAGTGATTCATCCAGATAGGTGTAACACTTAGATTTCATCCTTTCTTTAATTGAGCTCTTGTCTTCCTTTATAAGGAACAAAGTTGCAGATAATAATTAATTCAAGAAGAGTCTCACTTAAACGAACATTCTTCACTTTAAGGGCCAGTTAAATATTCTTTTTGCCAGATAAACAGAATGAAGTATGCGCTACTATTACATATTTCATCTTGAAGGTGAAAGGTTCAGTTTTTAAAATGAATTTTATCTATTTTTATGTATTTTCTCCTAAGTATCTTGTGTCAAATATTGTCTGAAACACAGACTGAATTTCAGGTCTTCCCTCTTAGAAGTGATCATCCTTATTAGTAGGGTACTGATTCATGATGTCTTATCATTTAGTCTCTCCTGTGCCTACCTAGCTAATTTCAACAATAAAGTATGAAGCATTTTGAGCTCAGAATACCTGAAAGCAAAGTAGGAAAATTACCTTGCTATGTTTAAAGTCACTGCAATTCATGCTGTGTTTAAAATTACCAGGATAACAGTTGTTGCAGATTATAATTGCCCCAGGATCTGGAGTCTCATATCCCTGGCTAGAAATCACTACAGGTTGAACTTACATCACAGGCAGATATTTTTCTTTTAGTAGGTACCTGTATATAATTTATTTAGGGATACTGTGTCTAGAAAAAGCTGTATTATGTTTCTCAAACATATGACACTCCTCTAGATGAAAAATTCCTAAAGGCCTGTATAAAATTTTCAAGAAACCAGAAAGTAAGTTAGAATTTGTGAAAGAATGCTTGCTTGCCAGCCTGAAGAACCGGATGCAACTCTCTGGTTTGTATTTTCTCAAGGATATCTGCAGCACCACTCCAGCTGATAAACAATTCCCTATTTATTGTCAGCAATTTGTGAGCACACCAGTCACTGCATCTTTGATGTGACTGAAGCAGCAGGGACTGTCATCTCTAGGAAATAACTTCAGACTATCTGTTCTGTCTTTCTATTTGTTTTTCAACAATCCTGATTGCCTACAGCACGATGTGCAGGGAAAACATCTTCGAATCTGCACAAGAGTCCAGTTCACAGTCTGAAATTTGAGAACAGAAGACCACTTGAGATTTGAGAAATCCAAATAAATATATTACAGCAACCTAATTTCAGAAAACACCTGAATGAGAGTAGACATACATAAAATAGGCCATAATATCCTTAATTCCATTAGGAAGTAAGAAATAAATGGTTCTATTTAAACAGGCAGATAATATAATACATAATATAATACAATAAAATACATAATAATAAACATAAGAAATATAAATGAATAAAAATATATAATTATGTAGTATAATAAATAAAAATAATTTTAAAATATTATTAATTCAAAATAGAGAGAAATATTGAAATCACTCACTGTGTTCTCTGTTTTACTTAAGATTAAAATTTTAATCTAAATTAACTTTATAGTATTTCCTGGTTTACTCATATTTTACTGCTCCATTTTCACCAAGATATTTTTAACTTGTTATATTTTGTAGGTCTTCTCTTTGAACTTAACAGTAATTGGGATTGGAGTGGATGTCGGAGGTGGAGATGTAAATCCATCAGGTCTTGAATTCAGGGACTTTCTGACTCTTTGGGATTTCTTTTAAGCCTTGACCAGACAGAAGAAACTATTTCTTGAAGCAAGAGTCAGAAATCTATTTTCATGGGGTTCGTTTATTTGGGTTTTTTGGGGGGAAGTTATTTTTTTTTAAATTTTCTTCCTTCTGTTGCAGAAATTTCCAAGAATCCTATTTGAGTGGCTCAAAAAAGGGACAACAAAAACTTTTATCATAGTAATAATACTTAGAACAGTTATTTTTAGGGTTTTTTTCAGAGCAACCCCTTCTCTGGTCATGATGCAGTCTTTTTTCACAACACCCCTCTTCCATCTCACTAAGATTACCAGGTTCAGGACACTTTGGTGTTGAGGGAAGGCAGATGGCTGCAGTTCCCAAGAGCCTTCGTGGTACATTTTCATATAGAATATGTACATCTGTGTGATATATATTCTCCTTGATTGTCATGTATTCAGGATGATAGTTTGAGAGGAAGTCCACTCTATAAGTGTGTCCATGGCTGATAGATTATAATCAGCACGATCTGACACTCACAAGTCTTGTTTATTGAAAAGATATTATTATGCTTGTGTTCTGCTGCAGCATCTCAGTAGTAAATTGTAAGGGGTTTTTGGTGGGTGTGTTTTTTATTTGGTTTAGAGGGATTTTTTTGGGTGGGAGGAGTTGGTAGTTTTGGGGTTCTTTTGTCCTTGTTGTTTTGGGGTTTTTTTAAACAGGAACTTGAACTTGCCAATTTAATAGATTTTTTTCTCTAAGACCATGGCTCAGTCCATTTTATGTCTACATTTTTCTTTATAGGTTCTGTGTCTTTCCCCTTGTTGTTCTCCCCAAGTCCATTAATTACTTTGAACATCTCCAAAACAGACTTAGAAAAAAATAAATGCTGTGAACAAACCTTGGCTAGTTCGGTTTAGTGAGCATTGCTCAATTAAAGTAAACTTCAGGCTGAAATTAATGTTTGTTTTTGCATAATCTTTTCATAAATGTTTGTAAACCCCAAGCACTCACAGCTAACAACACTAATGGATGTACAGAGCAGCACCTCTTCCTGACAACTTCACAAGTCTACGAACACTTCAAGTGTGCTGGCTTTCTGCTTTTTCTAGTTTCTTCACAAACATTTGAAACAGAGGATCCAGAGTTCCCAGCAGGTCCCGTTCTGCCATCCCTGCTGCTGTGTGGTGCCTGAGGTGCTTGGGACAGCAGCTGTGCTGACCAAGGGGAGCACCAAGGTAGCAGGAGATGTGGAGTCCAGAGGCAGGGAAGATAGCCCACCCATGGCCCCACTGGTGCCAGGGATACCTCTGTGTGCAAGGTAGCAGTACCCTGAACAAAGTCACTTTGTTCTCCAGCCTTAGTTCAACTTGCTAGAAGAAGGCATTCCTCAAAAATAGCTTTCTGTGAGAACGGCTGTGACCTAACTCCTCTGACTGCAGCTGTGTTCTTTAATGCTCTGTGTTGTATGAAGGCCTGGTCCTGAAAGTTGATGCTGGCCCCATTTCAACATGTCTTGCATTTGATTTTTTGCAGAGGCTGTGGTGTGGCAGCCTTCCCCTTATAACAATGTGAAACCCTGCCCTGCATTCAACAGAGCCCTGTGTCTCACCCTTGAGACCCTGAGATCAATCACCTCTTCTAAGTTCAGGAGCAATGCCTCCCAGCAAAGAGGAAGTCAGGTAAAACCACCAGGAGGCCTGCATGGGTGAACAGGTAGCTCCTGGATTAATTCAAAGACAAAAAGGAAGTCTACACAGGATGGAACCAAATACAGGTAGTCTGGAACATAGATAGATTGTCCAAGCAGTCAGTGATCAGTTTAAGAAAGCTAAAACCATGACAGGATTCAATGTGGGCAGGGACATGAGGGGCAGCAAAAGCTTGTGCAGCCATGTTTGTGATAAAAGGAAGACTACGGAAAATGCAGACCCTCTCTGGGTGAAAGCAGGAGGCCTGGTGACCTAGGACATGTGGAAGACTTAGGTAGTCAATGAAATATTTCCTCAGGCTTCCCTGGCAAATGTTCCAGTCACACCACCCTTGTCCCAGAAGCAAAGGCAGGGAGTGGGAGAATGAAGAACTGCCAGTTGTAGAAGATCAGGTTAGAGGCCATCAAAAGAATTCAAAAGTGCACAAGCCTGGGGGGTGTGATGAGATGCACGTGTGGGTCCTGAAGGTACTGGTGGGTGGAGTGACTAAGTCACTATCCGCCATATTTGAGAGGTCGTGGCAGTCTGGTCAGTCTGGTGAAGTTCCCACTGACTGGAAAAGGGGACACATAACCTCCACCATTAAAAAGAAAGACCTGGGGAACTACAGGACAGTCAGTCTCCCCTTGGCAAGAATATGAAACAGATCCTCCTGGCAATTATGTTAAGGGGCATGGAAAATACAGATGTGACTGATGGCAGCCAAAGTGGTTTCACCAGGGCCAAATCATGCCTGACAAATTTGGTACACTTCTACAATGAGTGTTGATCGTGGAGAGGGAAGAACAGCTGAGGTCTACCTGGACTTGTGCAGAGTGTTTGGCACTGTAACATCCTTGTCACTAAACTGGATAGATGTGGGGTTAATGCTCAGACCATCCAATGGATAAGGAATTGCTGGAAGGCTGCAAACAAAAGGGTTGCAGTCAAAGGCTCGATGTTCAGGTGGAGACCAGTGATGTTCCTCAGGTTAGGTAGTCTTTGTTGGTGACATGGACAGTGGAATCCAATGCACCCTCAGCAAGTTTGGTGCAAGTGCAGTTGACATGCTGAAGGGAAGGGATGCCATCCAGAGGGATCTGGACTGGTTTGAGATGTGAGAACTTCATGCATACCTCATGAAGTTCAACATGGACAAGTGAAATGTCTTGCATGTGGGTCAGGGCAGTCCCAAGCACAGGTACAGGCTGGGTGGAAAATGGACTGAGAGCATCCCTGAAGAGATGACACTTGGAGTTGTCAGTGAATGAGAAACTGGACACGGGCCAGCAGTGCGCACTCTCAGCACACAAACCCAGCTGTACCATGGGCCACATCAAAAGCAGTGTGGCCAGCAGGTCATTCTCAAGGCCAGGTTGGATGGGGCTTTGAGTGGAAGGTGTTCCTGCCCATGGTACAGGGTTTGAAACTAGATGATCTTTAAGGTCTCTTCCAACACAAGCCATTCTATGATTCTATGATCAAGTAGTTTTCTTAATTCTTAGTCCTCAATAAGGAGAAAAGCACTTTCAATGTCATACCAATCTCTCTTCTTTCAGCTGATGCTTTTCCAGCTGTTTTAGAGGGAAAAGAATTACAGTACATTACTGTTTTCTGGTCTGAGAGTGTTTCAATGACAGAGTTAAAAGTACTCAGTAACTCACTATTATACACAATTTCTCATCTATGTATTGCACTAGGATTCCATATGCGCCTTGAAAAAGACAAATTCCCTTCTGAAGAGACCTCATTAAAAACCTGTTCATCATAAAAGAAGTAATTTGAAAATTCAGTGGAAAATAGTGATAGGATTTTTCAGAATCCTAAGAATTCAAAGAATTAATAATTTATGAAAGTATACTTATAATGGTTAGATATACTTGAGAGTCAGAAGGTCAGAAGCATATTGTTTTAGCAGAGGAAAAGTATAAGATTAAAAAAGCGACATCATTTTTGTTAAACAAAAATCTAAAAAGAATCAATCTAAATGTATAGTTGTCTGTCAGTAGCCATTCCAGGAACAAGGATATGGATTTTTCTATTCTTCTATATTAAGAAGAACCCTGCACAAAGCATGTGCTTTGGTGAGGCTAGGAAAGCCTCATAAAGGCTTGGGTCTCATACAGGCCTCATATAAAATGGGTTTTGTATTCATCCCACACATGATGTAGTGTCACTCAGAAAAAAAATCAGTTGCAAAAGTGAGAAAATTAGTAAGACAGGAAAGGGCATCACCAAAGAGCAAAAATAATTCAAGATATTGCCTAGGTAAAAAAGCAAAATGTATTCCTTAGTGTTTTCATTTTGAAAAATGTGACTTGTAAAACCTGGGGAAAAGTAAAATATAAATAGCTACAAACCCTGAAAACTATTAAGTTAGGATACTCTCTGAATTTCACTTTAAATGGCCTGTGTCTTTATAGCGGGCCATCATATAGTCAGAGACTAGGATTATGGTTTCTAGAAAAAGCTGGTGGACTCTATATGTCAGTAAACCTAGAGAGCTGATCAATGCTGCATAGTACTAATGACAACAGTCTAATTACTCCAATGGGAGAATTTGCTTCTAGGTAAGTAGATTTCCTATCTTCAAGCTCAAAAACAGCTAAAAAATAAGTAGCTAGGTGTTTAATAAAAAATATTAGAACTGTTTTTGATGGCTGTCAGAACGTTGTTCTCATCTGCACATTGCTGTACATCAGTTTAACTGTTCTTAAATATAACATAAAATTACTATCTGAGAAGATTTTGATTCACGTGGATACCTTGAAGCTAATAAGGTAACGTAAGTTCTTGGTTATTCCAGTGGAAATTAATTTTTCTGATCTGGGAATGCATTCAGTCTAGCAGAGGTTCTTTGAAAGTACAGCCTATGAAGACCAATATTTCTGTCACTATGTCCCTGTTCCTTCTGTCTGCAAGCCTCTCTTATAAAAAGATCAGCATCTTAATTCTTTGTCCTGGTGCAGACCAAAGTGATGGCAGAGGACATAACTGCTACATCAAAGGCTGGCGTGTTCTGCCCGTGTCAATGTACCCACTGAACCGAGCATTGCTCGTGTTCAGTCCTTCTGCACCACTTTCATTTTTTTTAAACAACATATTGATTTTATTTTCTTCCAAGAAAAATTTCTGAGCACAGTAAAATGGTTACCAGAGTACAAAATGATAACTTTTATACTTGCTGTATGACTTTTTTTGCTCTTGGAAAAACAGCAGTATGCAAAAGTTGTCAAAAGTTGACATATTTAAATCTGCAATTGTAGAAATTAGAGCACTTTTAAACTGTCACAGTATTTGAATACATTTACAGGCTCTTTTTTTAAAAATTAGTTTTGTTTAATGTGTATCATGTATCTAAGCTTTAAAAAAATTACACATTTTAGTATTAATCAGAATTGCCTGTGTATAAACTGGAGAAATGCATCCCCTGCAAAGTGGAGGGTGACTTCTTTAATATTTCTTCTCCCAAGATGTGGATGAATAGAAAAAATATGGTCAATTTTCTTGAGGATCAGCCAGTGAAATGTGTTCTGAGTACTTTGTAAAGAAAGCATTTATTTTGAGCCAATGTAGGGAATGAACCCCTATTGCTTGGCATCACAATGTTCAGTTACAACTGGTTTGGAATTTTGACTATTTACAGACAAGTTACAGTGTGAATTTTCACTGCATGAAATGAATCATAGTGACTGTTAAAAAAATAAAAGATTAATTTGGTTTATGTACTGTTGCATCATTTCTTGTGGTAGCTGTTAAAGTAGATAACCAGAGGCTAATAGATGTTAATGGTGCGCTTCACTATTAAAAAAAATCAATGTTTCTTGGATACAGAAAATATTATTGCATTATTTTGCTTACAAGTGTTTGATTCAAAACTATCCAAACAAGTAAGTCTGCATTCACAAATCATCTTTGTTTTACCAGCCTTTGAAATTTCATGCCAAGTTTGATAAATATTTTCTGTGCAAATTAACTTTGCATGGCGAGAAAGGAGAAGACTTGGCATGCTATTACTTGCCTTCCAAAAAGAGAAACAGATTATCAGTCTTTATTATTCTCTTAAAATGTTATTTTACATGTATTGGTGTATTTCTAAGGGCTATGCCATCTAAGTTACCATTCCAAGGCTTTAATATATAATTTTTAAATTTGTTGGAGAGTAGTTAGATTTTCAAATGCAAGTAATTAAAATAGTAAGCTATTGAGTTATTGACAAATACCAAGCTATTAATCAAGCTAAAAAATTCTACAATCAGGGTTCAGTGCTCTGAAGCACTGTAAAATAATAGTATTTGTGTTCAGTGATGCAAGTAGCCACAATTAAGCAGTTCACTTGACAAATGAGATAGTTCACTTTATTTCGCACTTAATTGAATTGTACATGCTTGGTCACCATTGTCTCTTTCCCTTTAGTTTTGGTTTCTAGCCATTTAAACATACACATTTATTAAGAGAGAGCAATTAAGCTGTGTTGCCCATTGGGTCTGGAAATGCAGACATCAAGAGTTAAAGTGTTGTGAAGGGTAAAAATCATTATTACCCCTCTAGAAAAAAAATCTTAATTTTCTTAACAAAAAGTCTGATAAGAATTTGGGACTCTGCCACTAACTTAAAACAAATGTGAAATGGAAAAAACCCTCTGGGATGTTGATATTAAATCACTTTACCAAGCAGAAACATATAGACATTGTTTCTTCACATTTTATTTTAGTTAGCATTTCAGCAGACCTGTCTCACATTACTGTCTTGTATCCTTTTCTTTGTGTTTGCAGTCTGCTTGTTATGATTCTGAGTTGTTACATACCAGTCAGTTTTGTTTGTTTGTTTGTTATGTTTGCATTTAACAAACTGTGGCATTGAAAACCTAAGTTCTGGATTTTCTTCCAAGATCCCCCAAAAAGGCATTTTCCGTCTGCATGGGAGAAATATATTAACAAAATGCAAATATTTTTAATAGAAGTAAAAAAATAGAATGATAATTGTAACACAATGGTTACTTTTTTCAATGGCTCTTACTGAAATAGGTATACTGAAATACTCAAAAAACCTAGATTCCTCCAAAGCAATATGAAGAATTTAATTGCAATAGGATATAGGCAAAACAATCAGACACACATTTGTAGGTAAGGCTATACTTGGCACAACTGACAGAGGATTTCCTTAGTCTCTTAGTTCCGAAGTGTGAGAGGTTTTTTTGATTAAGGAGTACCATGTTGAGTTTGAGAGAATTAAGGTGGGCATATGATGTGTAGTGAAGAGTCAGTAGTTTGATGAATTATGTTTTGTGGGCCATGATGCCCATAGATTCTCAGTTAATTCCTGTACAAGAATTTTACATTTGTTGAAGGTGTCATGAAATTTTGGGCATGTTTTCCTCAAGAAAGACTCAGAGGAGCGCACCCATAGTTTTCTTTGAAAGATATAGGGAAGATCAAGTGTTCCCTTTCATATGGCTTCCTGCTTGTGTCAACCAAAAGCACTGATGACATGCTGTTTCTTTTCCCACTGCAGGCCCTACCAGTGTGGTCACTGCTCCCAGTCTTTCTCCCAGCCTTCAGAGCTGAGGAACCACGTAGTTACGCACTCCAGCGACAGGCCTTTCAAGTGTGGCTACTGCGGTCGTGCCTTTGCTGGTGCCACAACACTCAACAATCACATCCGGACACACACTGGGGAAAAGCCCTTCAAGTAAGTACTTGAAGTCAGCAGCCCTTGCCAGCTGAGATTAGGGAGGAAAATGCATTGCTGTTGTTCAGTAGCATCCCCAGCACTCAACAGGGGTTCCCTTGAAAGCCAAGGTCAGACTACCAGATAAAACAGAGGTGCAGCTAAAATCAGAATTAAAACAGGTTTGGTTTTGGGTTCCTTGAAAGCCCTGAACAGTTTTCCATTCTTTGATGAGATCTTGACTATTTTGACTAAGTGGCAAGCTGGTACCAGAGAACCACAGCTGAAGATACGGTCAAGACTGGGAGAGGCCATGATGTAAGAGCATTAATATGATTTTTGATGATGACAGGAGTTGCACATAAGAACTAATTTGTCTCTCGTGAAGTATGAGGGAGAAATATGAACCTTCTTTTAGTCTCAGAATCACTGCATAGAAAATGCAACCCTGGCTTGTGGCAAAAGTTTTGTAAGATCAAAATAATACATTGATAGTTCTCAGATTTCCAAAACACATATGAAAAAAAATGTCACTTGGTCAAGACAGTTTTTAATTAAACAGACTTCACTTATTTCTGCAGTTTTTACTTTACTGAAATTTAAGCTAAGCACACACCCAAGTCTCAGAAATTTTTCCTATATGCCCACATCCAGCTATAGCATAGCTAATCCAGTCATATTTTACTGTCTTGTGCATGACTCTGCATATCTAACGGGAAGTGTTCTCCAGACAGGAGAAATATTTGTGACATTTGTGTATTTTTCTTTGCTGAACTGACAGCCCCAGATTATATATGTATTGTACCTGAAACAATCCCATTTGGGAAGAAAAATAATATATTGAAATCAACATATAATGTATTGACATCACTTCTTTTGGAAGTTACCTAAATGTCCCAGGAGGAATGGGAATAAGTGCAGAAGAAGGTGTGCCTCTCCCCCAGTTCTTCAAGTACTGTCTGGCCTTGTCTTTCTTTTCTACTTCTGCCATACGGTGCTTTTGGTCTGGTTAATGTAAGAGAGCTGAGCCATGGGGCCTGTCAGGATCCATCATAACAAACCCAACAGAGACACCGGTGGACGTGGTTTGCCCCCATATATGTTTGGAAAGAAGCATGACCTCCATACATGTCTTTGTTGGGGGTAAGGGGACAAAGCTGGAACAACATGCTGCATATCCAGTACAGAAGAACTTGCATATCAGAAATCATGGCCAGGATAGTGTTGCAGGAGGCAAAACATGGAAACTTAGAACATTGAAACATTGGCTCCTCCTGAGCCAGTCTGTTGGATGCTCAGAGGCCACAGAAAGTGAACCAAAAATGGTACGAACAACCAGATTGATTTTATCTAGTTGCTGTGTAAATAGATTTTAGTAATTAATGGAAGAGGTTTCTGGGTCAAAATGGAAAATAGATTTCGTTTAATGTTAATGTGTTACTTATATGTAACCTTGTTGACTCCACTTAATTTTTTTCCTTAACATCCTGTTTTTGTCACGTTTCCAATAGACCTGCTATTTTGCCTCATTTAGAGTCATTATTTTTCCTCTTTGGTTTAGTAATTTTTTTTTCCCTTTTCCAAAATGGTCTTGATTACAGCACGATTTCATCTGTGAAAGGGCTTAATGTATGTACTACCATAAAGCGGTGGTCTGGGATTTATTTGGGTTTTTGTTTTGCCCTGCTTATGTGGAAGCATTTAAGTATTCCTGAAAGTGTCTGCCTATTCTAAAATCTGTAGAGAAGAGAAACAAAAGATGTGTATGCTTTGTTCTGCTTCTTTATATGTCATAATTTCAATCTTGCATGATGTTTATTTAGTTTCTTCCTTAAGCTCAAGAAACAGTAGTACCAATTTCTCTCTGGAAGACTTGTTGAAGTGTTTGCAGCAAACTGGCTAGTAATTTCACATGAAGCTAAAACTGGAGCTGCAGATCTTCCGATCTCTGCTAGTCAGATAAGAGGGCACAGATGCCTTGATCCTGCAAGCTGTTCAAAAGGGCAGATTTGCCTCCCACTCAGGACTGCTTGCATTTGAGAAAGGAGATGCAGAAAACGTATACAGACATTGATCTACCCTCTCTGCTGGAGGAAAAAGAGAGAACTGCAGCTCATCCTGATGTCTTATCACAATTCAAATCTTTTAAAAAAGAGTGTTATGAGAACTGGTACTAAGAATGCTCGGAAAAAGTCCTTGACAAATTCTAGTAAACAAGAACTGTAAATGGGACAAAAAAGACTCTTTTGAAAATGCAATTTAGGTTTTAAGCGTTTATTTACAAAGGAATTTTGAGTGCATAGTTATCAAAAAAAGTACAAGATGAAAAAGCCTCTTGAGATATGGTTTCTATACCTCAAAAAGTCTGTATTTATGGTGATATACATGCTTCTGTTGACTCATATTTTTACTATCAGAATGGCCATACATAGATAGTGATAAATTACTTCAATTTTAGCTGTCATTTTAAAAATAACAGACATAATTCTGAAGGTTTAGTTCAGTTTTAAATTTGTTGCTGCTGTGAATTCAATCACATGACTTCTAATTAAGACAGTTATTTTCATGAGACAAATTGCAGTGAGCATGTACTGAGCTGACAATGTTAAACACCAAGTATGTTTACATGCATATTATTTTTAGAGGTTGGTTTAAAAAATGGTGAACATAGGTTGACAGTATTCAAAAATATTTCAAAGTAATTGTGGTGTAAGAGGAAATTTGTGATAGGTTAAAAAGCTTTTTCTCTGAGAAGGTATTTTCTTTGGAGGTCCTAGGTAACTTTGGATGTATGGTGGAAGACTTTTCTATTTGCTTTTCGTTAAGATAACAATGCTAAGTGAGGTTATCTGTAGTCAAGGCTTTAGCTGCATTGCCTGGACTGCAGGTCCAGTTAGAAGGGATTTCTTTTCATGTCATCACAAGCTATCAAGCCAGCCTCACCACTGTAAAGTTTTTGTGTATTCTTATCTTACTGAAGTCTCCACTATGGCTGCTAGTCTGGGAACAAAGCTCTCAAGTAAATTAAAAGGTAGGAGAAAAAGGAAAATTATTTGTCACCTCTCTTTACTTAAGTTCTTCTCAACCCCCCCCTGCTTCCATTTCAACAAAATTCAAAAATAGTTGCAGGATTTGTCTACAGAATTAGGCTTATACAAAGATCTCATATTCAGGATTCCATACAAAACAATTAGAGGAAAGATTCTTTCAGCTTGCAATAGCTCAGGTGTTTTTATTTGTTTCTTAGTGAAATGCAATACTTGGGAGCATTCGTTTCAGGTTGAACATACACGTTGTACGTTCAGTGGCATCTCAGCTTTGTCATTTTGTGTGTTTATATTTTTCTTTTTTTTAAAAAAGCTTTCAAAGGAGTTTAAAATGTAGTGTTAAATGTACTTCCTGAATGAAACATTTCAGAGTATCAACTGAGGATTTTTCCCCCATAAAATAGATCCTCAACATTTTCTTAATCCAAGGATTTTCACAGAGGTTGACATAAATATGCAGATTAAACCAATCCTATATATATTGCTCAATTCAATGTTTTGAAAGCACTGTGAATCAAACAAGCAGACCAGTACAAAGAGGGCTATCTAAACATACTCAGAAAAACAAGTGCTGTAGAAATATCCAAACCGTGAACCTAAGAACAATTCTGTTTACCATCTCTATCCAAGAAAACCACATAGGAAAATTATAAGATGGATTGAAGTCTTGAGTTTGAGAAGGCTCGGTACATTGCTCCTTACAATTACAATGAAGGCCCACACATATTGTAAAACAAGATAACATGGATCCACTTTTCACAAATGGTAGCTAATTATTTGAGGGCTCTGGAATTGCTTCTTTGGATCTACCTTGTACCTAGGGATATTTAAGTTACTCTCAAATGCCATCAAATGGCCCTAAGTGGAAACTAAATTGTATCTCAGTTAATAGGTATCATTATTGCCAGTACATGGATCTGCACTCGAGACTTAACCAAAATTTGGTATGTCTGCTAGTCAGGCTTATGCTCATCCTCACAGTTACTTTGTGGGTGGTCCCATCAGAGACGGACTCTTTTTCCTTACCGACAATTTTAACTACTATTCAACTTTCCAACACAACATTAAACACATATGGCTTATGGTACAGAACTATTTACATACAAAAACATACACATGTATAGTCACTGGTCTCATAGACAGAGCTTATGGCAGTGGTTATTCTGTTATGATGGGCTGGGAAAGAATGGCTGATTGAGGGAGAGACTACATCAAAATTCAGAAGAAAAATAGTCCCACTCTTCTTCCCATTCCTGCCTACTCTGAGATTGTAATGCTGACTGCTGTGATAGTATTATCTACACCTTTTCTGTCAGTTTGTATCCAACAACAATTTCTATGGACAACATTGAAAAGAGGAGTCAGGAGTCTAGTACAGATCTCTCTCTATAAGCCAGGTACTTACATATCCAAAACTGTAGTCCTGAAAACACCATCCACATCATCTAGAAGTGCCTAGAAAATCCTGGGCACCTTGGGTATAAAGGAACTTCTGAAGGTTACCCAGCTACAAGAGAAAGACAGGGGAATTGGACACTTTGCCAAAGGCTTTATTCCATCTGTTGTCCAAGGGCTGTGTAAGCACAGACAGCACAGTCTGACTATCATCAGCACGTGGGACTCACATCCTTCCTATTCAAACAGTAGACGCTTGTAGCAAGAGATTTGTTCTTTTTCTGTTCTCTCTTTAGCATCCTTCTTTCCTGTGCCTTTATGGTAGTGTACCAGAACAACCTGTAGCTGGGAAGTTTGAGCACTCCTATAGCAGAAGAATCTTGTGGACAAAGGACAGGAACACATATGTTAAAGAACTACTGTAATCCTTGATCTGAGCTTTCAAAACTATTGCAAGGTGCTGAGTGAACACAATGCCCGGTTTAGCACAGCAGGCAAGATCCAGAAAGGGTAAAGAGGCCTGCCACAGCTTTGTGCCCAATGGTTTTAGTGAGTAGCTTTGTTTTTTGATCACCCTATAGTCTTTATCTCAATCACTGATGGCTCCTAGGCAACCTGTTACCTTATATTCCATTCGGGCAGGCTCGTAAAGTCAGGTGTAGGCACACCTGATTTTGTAGGTTATTTTGCAACTGTATCACTTAGTTTGGTTAGGCGAGGATTCAAGCGTCCTATTACTCACCAAGCAAAGCACTTGTCTTTGTAGGCATCAAAATAACAAAACTATCAAGTGCAAGTAGGTGATAATATCTCACAGAGACTAAGTTAACCCCCCAGCCTTAAAATTGATTCTAATGCCTCTGTGATAGATATATATGTATGTATATAAAAATAATACAATAATTTGCAAGTTTGTCAGGCAATGAAATGTAGTATATTTTGACACACTCATCCAGTAACTAATCAGTTTTCTAATAAACAATCAGCACTACACTAATGTGTCATCAGCACTTCAGGAGCTCTGGAGAGTGGATGATCTGCACATAGACGGTAATGAATACCCAAAAAATCATTAAGTAATCAATACTTCTGAGTTATTTTCATTGAGCTGATAGGTCTGATACATTAAAGCTGACATTTTACATTTGTCAAGATCACAGTGCAGTTTTTAACAGTGGAACAGGATGCTAAAAATATTGCATGAAAAACAATCAAAGAAACACAACTTAAAAATGTTGACATTTTAGATTGGGACAGTAACCTGGATGAACAACTCTGTAATGTCTGTGCTAAATATTCCTGAAGCATAACTTTACTACTAAAAATTACTACAGTGAAGAACACCCACCACTATGCATATGTGTAAATATCTTTCTTTCTTTTTACTATAAGGAGCTAGATCAGTTACAACTCACAGTTCACTTTCTATCGTTCACATCAGTGAAGAGAGAAAGATGAATATGAATTAGCTGAGCCCTTTGTTTTCCTCACTTGTCCTGTGAAGGTAAAGAAGTCATTGTGATACTTTTATGATAATCTTCTTTGAAGATAAAATGTCACACAATACCATTAAATCAAAGATGGCTTTTGAAGCGAAACCACACAAGAAGAATATGCTGCATCCTTATCTATGCCTCATCAAACACCCCTCTCTAGTGTTCAGAATGCAAATCAAGGGTGCAATATTTGGGAGATTAAATGCAGTAGATTGTCTTTAAGAGCAGGGAAAAGGGATTCATTCCAAGGTAACAATAACCCCTATCCTATCTCCTCCAAAATTCCGTGACTTTGTTCATCCATTCACACATTATTTTTGTTGCAGATGATGGTTCTCTAAGAAAGGAGAGGATAGAAAGATAAGTGAACATAAAAGACAGTGAAACAAATACTGGTGACTGTTACAAGTTCTTGCTCAACCCACACATTTCTCAAATAGTGTGGATATTCTCAGATAATTAAGTAACCATACTCTATGTGCCTATTTTAAAAGAAACCCACTACACAGTCAGATCAGATAAACAAAGAGTTTTCTCTTGTTCTAGCACTCAACGATTACTGCTTTGTGATTTCTTATCCTCCAATAGGCAATTGTGATTTTTAAATTAGCAGAAGGTGAAATTCTATTTGTCATCAATTTCTCTTAGGGGTTACAGAGCAGAAAACTGCAGACAAGCTGCTTCTTTGATGGCTCACTCCTAAAAATCTCTTTTTGTTCTTTATCTATTTGAACTGACAGTGATCAGAGCTACAGCAGGACAGGCCTCTCTGGAGAAATCACCTTCCCCCTGTCTATTGACAGATTCCTCTGTTCTGAATCAGACAGGCCTTGTCCCATCATAGGCATCAAGGCCTTGGAAGTAGCCACCAATTAAACCTCTTGAGCCAGTAAAATCTGAAGCCACTTTTGAGTGTCTGTTCTGATTAGGCAGGATGAGACAAAGCCCATCACCCACACCCCAGAGCAGTTCCCTGGTCTCAATTTTCTCTCTTGCCTTCACCAGGTGCGAGAGGTGTGAGAGGAGCTTCACACAAGCCACCCAGCTGAGTCGACACCAGAGGATGCCCAATGAGTGCAAGCCAATAACAGAGAGCACAGAATCAATTGAAGTGGATTAACTGATTGACTGGTTGGAATTAAACTGCAAGGAAAGTCATGATTAAATGTCACGGACACTTAAGCAAAACCAAAGATTTCCTCTGAGCAACTTTCAATCAGTCCCAGAAAACCAAAAGCAGTAATAAAATAAGTAAGATGTTAAGAGATATTGATCCTGGCATGGAAGTGAGACCCGGAAAGAGATTATTTATTTATGACTAGGGATGAGTCTTATTTCAATTGACAAGTTACTAGGGACTGTTAACATTTCAAGTCCCTCCATGTATTGCTTTAATTCTAAAAGCCTTTATAATTGTTATTTAATGACAAAGTGAGGAATCTCAAGGGTTATTCTGCTCATATATGACCGAGAATGGACTTGTTTATTGTTGCACCTTTTTTTGTAGCATGACTTAAAGGATCCAGATGTAATCTGTACATTTTGCTGGGCTGGGCTAAGATGATCTTGACATGGTTGTAATAGAAATCACTGTGTGGGATGGGAAGTGATCAAGAGATATACCTGGGTCAGTGTCAGCCACCTTAGACCAAAGGGCATTTCATTTCCATATCTCACACCTCACACTCTGTGCACTTTTTCATGCAAGTAGTTTACATTGGCATTGGCATAGTTATTCTGGGGAAAAGAAAAAAAAAAGGTAAAAGGAAAAGAACAAGGATTGCTGTATATCTGCAAATATATATTATATGAAGAAACAAATAGGAAAACTATGTTGAATTAATAAAGCTTTCAAATTTAGTCTAATTGCTATGAAAGGCAGAGGTGGTAGAAAGTATTGTAAACATTTAAGAATCCAGTCTACACGTAAATCATATTATGAGGAGCAAAAAAACCAAGAAGATATTTTTTGTTTAAGTGACTGATTTAATGTCTTGCTGATTTCTAGGAAAACTGATAAGAAATCCAAGCTGTAGTCCATTGATATTTTTATTCTGTTGGTTTGGATCAAATTGCTCCTATATTAGAAAAGATTTCAATATAGTTGGGCTGACCTTCAAAACAAAAGCTAAATTTGAACTCAGATACTACGTAAATGTCTTGGAGGCTTCATAGTATACACTTCATGGAAATTTGCATGGTAGAGTGAATGAAAGAAAGACAAAGTATTCCCAACATCAATGTAAAATTTCAGATGTCATTACATTGGTTTGATCTAACATTTCCATATTGGCTTTTTTTTCATGCTTTTCTCCATGATGTATTTCAGATTTCATGATTTTGTCTAATCAAAGTATGTTTTTCACTTCTAGAGATCAGCAGTGAGCAGTGTTTGTTTATATATTGATTGCCTCAATGCTAGAGCTCTAGATTGATAAAAATGTAAACAAAAAAAGAGGAGAAAGACACAAAAAACACTAATAAAAAAATAGAAAAAAAAGGAAAAAAAAAACCAAGCAAAAAAAGAAACGAAACCACAACCAACCAAGAAGCAAAACCTAAAGAATTCTGAGGTCATGCTATATCATAAGGTAAAACTGCAAATAAAATTGTGGAGATTATGGGGATTAAAACAGAATAATTCAGTTTTGCAACAAAACTGAAGTGCTGAGTGGCTCATAAGGGCTCAGTTGATTATATTAAATATTTTAAACACATTTATGGGGATGATTTTAAATATGTAGAGAATTACATATCCAGTTCTGTAAAGGGCTAGACAGAATCAGCTACAAATTTAATACCAGGTTCAGGCCATTTATGACTTTTGCGAAGAGCTCAAGCAGAAAAAGAGCCTACAGTAAAATTCAAATGCTTTTAGAAGGAGTTTAAAACCTAAGACATCCTTACTGCATGAGGTTCATTTATTATAATCAAAAACTGCACTACAGAGTCTGGAGTTTGCAAAGCTTTGCAGGGAATTGCTTCAGGAGTGTTTGTGTTTGGCCATTAAAAATGTAAAAAATATTGTGGGGGAAAAAAAGATTTTTTTTTGTCATTGTTCTACACAGTACCAGGTTGTTCATAAAGAAGCTTCATCCCTGTGAGTTTTAAGGTCTGTTCCTCAGTGAAGAGATATGAGGAGTGAGCGATTGTGCCATCACTTGCCTGATTTTATCCTCAAAACTATGAGAAACTCTTAGCTACTATATAAATGTATTTGTTTGTCTGTTTGTTTTTAGGTTCAAAGAAGCATGGGATGCTGGGTAGGAAGACTTGTAACTTAAAGGTGTCTGTTTGAACATTGTTTTGTTCCTAGCAAGACTAATGAAACAGAAGAAACCAAAATCGGATAATAAACCTTTCAGACCCTCATGCCTGGTAGTTCACATTTTCCCTTATTTAAGTGACTAAATCTAAAGTAACTTTCTGGTGGGGCACCAACTTTTAGCTAACATTTGATCAGTAGACAATTTCTGCAAGCAAATAGTTTAAAAAGAAAAAGATAACAGAAATTAATAAATAAAGTGAGAAAATTTCATAGTCCAAAAAGCAAATGTGGGCTGTGTTAGATCAGTGACTCATGCTGTTGTGTTATGGAATGTGTTCAAGGAAGTGGTTAGTGGCAGTGCACAGCACTCCACCCCTTGCAGAAAGGGATTTGTAGTAAAATACTGTAGTGCAAATAGTATGTAAGTATGTGCTTACAGATATTGCAAGTTCCCTGCTGACTACAGATATGCTTACTTGTATGTTTTTATTTAAACATGTGTCTAAATATTCTTCTGAATGGGTGTGAAGTAAAGATCAATTATTTCAAGATTTTACTGGATTTTTTTTAAAAATGCACTAGAGTAGTACGTCTGCAGAACTTATTTTTTTTCTTCCAAATAATTCCTTCTTGAGTAAATCACTGTGTTGTGCCATACTCCTAAGCACAATTTCAATTATTTTATTATTTTATACATGGCATTTTCACAACAGATTTGGCAACATATAAAAGCAATACAGTGAAACCCCGTAATTTCATAGTGGGATTTTCTCAAATACAGTGTTTGGCTTTCTGTTGCAACATAGCAAACATAAAACTAGCATGAAGAAGCTAAAATGCATCCTAGGTTTGGACTAAACAGAATCCAGTTCCTGTCTGCATTTCCCAAATGCTGAGTGAGTTTCAGTTCATGTATTGACAGAACAACTGTACATTTAGGTCTATTATGCATCCAGTATGTGTTTGCACACAGTAAACTCAAGCAGTAAGTGTAGTACAATTATCTTTAAATGTAGTGACTATGTGCCTGCCATTTCAGAATTTCTGAAGCACTTGGCATCTCTGTTTTGTAGTCTGCTAAAAACACTCAAGCTTTTCAGTTTTGGATTTTTTTTTCATCCAACCCTGAACATGTTAGAGGTCATATTTAAATTTGTGCCTAGAGTCTGATTTTTTTTTCAGTGTGGAATTAAATTTTATACATTCATAGAGTTATGACTTTCAGAAAGACTTTAGGTCCTTTATAAAACTGCAGTTATAGCCCCTAAATATGATAGTTTTTAAAACAATTTGATTTTCTTCCCATGAAAGAAACCTGAGTTAGGAATAATGTAATAATTACAGCATATTACATACTAGAAACTTCCAAGCAATGATGTGTATATCTTTTTATTTGGATAATGTCATTTGTCCTTTAAATTAATATTTATTTTTGTATGGTACCATTGCATTATGTGATACAGTTTTATAACTTACAAAATTATATTATTTCACTCACATAAATAGGTGAATGTCCAAAAGTAAGTCTGTATTGCTTTTGAGAGTCATCAGTTGCTATGATTTTCTTAGAAATTACAATTAGAACACTACTCTGTTCCCTCCAAGTCCTTACTGTAGATAAGTTTCCAGAAAATAAAATATTCTGGAACTGCATGATTTTTTTTACCCTAGATTTTGGAAGTTTTAACATCATCAAGCCAATCTGAAAAATTGCATAAATCTGCCCTATAGATGTAGAGTATGTTGAAGGGGTCCTGTGTTGTAATAAAAATACTAATGGCACTGTAATTAGAAAGATAAACAGCTTGCTTGCATTTTTTAAACTTCATAAAATTGCATCTTTTTTTACTGCAAAGGACCAATTAAGTCATGCATGTAGCTGTATTCTTGTGATATCAACTGTAAAGATTACATTGTGTTTAAATGAAAATAACAGGCACACATTTAAAAATATGAAGAAGTGTAAATATATTTGATTAATAAAACATTTCTATTACTGTACCCTGAGCCTTTGTGTTATGTTAATATTACATATGGAATTTTGTGCATTCTGTGCACAAAACCAAATATACTTGGACGTGTGTGCGATGAAGACAACCTCAAATAGTCACTGTGCCTCGCTGTAGTTGGCATTATCAGCTGCCAGAAGGTGTTTGGATCTTCAAAGTTGCAAACTCTTTTGCAGTAAGAAAAGACTGAGATCTAGTTTAGCTTTCTTGTTCATGGGGTGTCACTACTGCTGTTGATGTGATGCTGAGGGTATGATGCAATCATAGCTCAACAGTGGTTTGAAATGCATTTGTGCAGGTCATGATGTAAATCAGATCATATTGTAAACACTTTCTTCTATTCTGCATACTTGATTGTGGGGGTTTTCAATGGTTGATGGACTGAGTCTTATTTAGTTACCAGAATCCTCATTTAAAAGGATCACCATCTAGTGGACTAAGACAGAATTTCAAAATTCCAGCTGAAGTGATCTTTGAGCTCATTCTTTAAAAGTCCCTCCAAAACCAAAGCCTTTTTTAGCATTATTTGGGTGCCATTGTGTATGTCCAAGAGCAGCAATTAGTTCACTGAGTCACCCCTTGTTCCACTTGGAAAAGTATCACTTGAGTATGAGAAAAATGTCCGTTTCTCTCACTTTTCATGACCTTTTACATAAGCATAAGAACCACCATGGTAGAATAATTGTGCAAAACTACTGTACTTGAGAAAATACTCAGGCAAATGGGCCAGCAGACTGCCTGCTGGTTTGCAAGTAGCAGGGATAGTCAATCATTTGAGCCAAGCTTCTATACATTCAAGGAAAGTTCTTTATAAAAAGAAATTGTATTAAGTCATGCTGTAGGAGATTATATCACCAAACCCACATAATCTGTCATGAGTTAATGAGACACAAATGTCTAAAGGGGGAGTTGGGTGGAGGAGTCCTTTGGCTGATGGCCCAATCTATGATGTAAAAGCGTCCTGGGGTCCACCATCTTGCAACTCTTTGGGTGCATGATTTAGAAGGGGTGAGGCTCAGGTCTGCTAACATTTTGATTTTAACTCATTTGCTGAACTTTTTTAGCTGGGCTGAGGACTAGGAGTGTGCTGCTTCCTTACTTTTATCTATGACTATGTTTACTGAGGTCCAGAGGGGAATCAATCTCATATTAAAGTGTGATAGGCCAGCAGAAGAAGATAGCATTGGTTTTATTGCTCTTGTTGTTTTTTGATCCAGATAAAGTGGACATCTGCTCCCAAACAAATACACAAGAGATCAGCAGCATCCATGTCACTTCACACACTGTTTAGGCAGCCTCCTTGGCATCACAGAGAACCAATCAATTAAAACAAGTACAATGATTTCTTAACAACCAAGAAACCCACAAACCCAAGCTACATTTGAACTGATGACACACAGATGTTGAAGTTGCACTCTGACCTCCAGGTAATGCGTGTTGATTCTCCCAGTCTCAGACTTCTTTTTCTACTTGCTAAAGGACAGTCAGCAAAATATTTTGACTGCAGCCTTGGACAATTTCATGTTCCATGGTTGCAGGGGATCTGATAGCCCTTTGAGTTAGACCAATATAATGCAGGGTGCTTAACACACCCAGTTGTCTGGTGAAATCTGAATCACTTACAGGGGTGTAAAAAAAACTAAGAAGACCACAGATACCTAGACATAGCCACAAGTGTTTTCGTATCCATGTAAGTGAGGACATCAATAAACTGATGTAGGAGACCTAGATGACCAAATACAATCGGAACTAGTCCAAGGACGTGGGGAGGGAAGAGGAACATATAGTCTATCACAAAAGGGATCAAAATCTTTGCACTCAAAACAGTATGTCTCATCTCTCATTTACACAACTTATTTTTTTAAAACTCATTTTGTTATAGATGTAATTTTAGAGACACCAATAGTCTTGGAAAGCTCTAGGCCATTCATTGTAGCTGTAGTCAGATCACTCTGTCTTTCTCCCCAGTGTTGTCTTCTCCACCAACCACAGCAGAAGAATGTTACCAATACTTCTCCATGGAATTAAACTTTTTAGCATCTTTAGTCTTCTCCCCCCTTCCATCTTGCCTGACATAATTTTCATGCATTGTACTTTGATTTTTCTCTTCCCTTCTGACATTATTGCAATTCAATCATTCTCCTCATCTCTAGAGTTTCTCCAAGTAAGCTTGCAAATTACCAAGGAAGGAACTTTTATTTGCTTGTATTGGCACAACAAGTCACAGAAATACATTTTGTTAGAATGTTAATCTCAATAGAATGAGTCAAACTATAATAGTCATGCAGAGTTTTCAACCTGGAATTTATTCTTTTTTAAGGAGCCAGGAACATTTCACCCTACAGCACACACACTACTAGTGACCAAATATTCTTCTGGAAGCTATTTAGCCATTTTTTTTTTCATTAGCCTTATATTTGGACAATTATGTTCTGTATTTCCCATGGCATAAAAAGGTAGTTAGACATGGAGTAAACTAAAATTTTCCTTAAAAAATACTTTCAAGTAAAAAAAAGCACAACAAATGCACAAAATGCATACACTGAATCATAGCTGTAATGTCTGTATATTTGCGTGTCTCTTCATTTTCTGTTTTCTTTTTTTTTTTTTTCTTTAAAACACAGAAAGCCAGTTTCTTCTGCTTACGCATAAAATCTTCAGGAATGGGGATAATATATTGCTGTACCACTGCACCATAGCCCTGCACAATGAAGTACTGCAGTAGCGTCTGAGCAGCCAGTGATAAGAACAACATATAACTCCCATCTCAGTTTCTGAAATAGCTTATGTGATGAAGATATATGTTTCATGAATAGGAAGGCAGATACATCTGAAAGTAGTATCTAATTATTATCATCACTTTGGTTAGCTGCCTTTTTTTTTTAACTTAAAAAGCTAATGATAGAAAAGATTTTGCCCTGTCCTTTATTGAGAGGTAAGCAGATCTGGGATGCTTAAGCTCTGAAGAAAATTTAAAAACATATTGTGTCTGCCTTCCATCTTACTAGTTTTCCCTTTAATTATGCTAATAGTAGAGCTCATAGAGAAAGATCTTCTTTCATGTACATGTTATCAATACAGATTGGTCAACTTGTTTTAATTTTTTCCCTCCCAGATTTTGCTCTCTAGAAAAATAAAGGGCTTGCCAGAAGTGGGAAAAAATAACAAAGAAGGAAAAAAAAAAGAGGGGGAAAAATAGAAAGAAGAGAGAAATATCTTCCATAAATTCCAGGGGAAAAGAGATTTTAAAACTGACTTCATTAAATTGACTGTTTTGTGCACGATTCCTCTTTTTCAGGAGCTCATTTTCATCTAAAAAATATTTTAAGATATCCTTCCCATCTAGATCTAATTACTAGAGCAAAAAAAATCATGAACATATTACAAATCATGACTTCATAATGAAAGGTCTAATGGTTGGCTCTTCTGTGCAATCTTCTTAGTAAGATTGTTTATTTCGAAATTATTACTTTTTACTGCAGCTGCAAAAATCATTTATATCTTTCAGTCTTGCATGATCATAAGGCCATATTCTCCTCAAGTCAAGGCTTAATGAAGGTACTGCATTGTGCATATGACACATATTAACAAGTTATACTGTAGATTATGGTAGAAATTTAAGCCATGTATAGCTTTTCTTTTCCCTTTCCTTTGTTTGCCAGTGCCTTTCTAGTTCAGGATTTTCCTGTGTTAAATAACATTGCTGTCTGCCTTGTTGTCTACCAACAGCCTAAGTACAAGGGATCTTTGCCCACAGAATCCCATGGAAGTCTCATGGATACTTGAATATGCTTCTAGATAGTCTTCAGGCATAAAAATTCCCAGATTTGCTTCCATCCCAGTAAAAGACAACATCTCTTCCTTTCTGTTATTAGCTCATTAACTAAAACCAAAGTAAACAATCCCAAGGCAATGATGCAGCTGTCATTTTTGGTTTATCTGCCTAAATTTTCTGTTATGATGTTTACCATCATGGAAACCACACATTTCAGAAATTGCAGAAAGGAAAGGGAATGTGCATCATTGTTTACTTATGGTTAATCTTCACTTCATTGTGCCTTAATTTGATTTGTATCCCTTTTGTATCGCCTTTTAATGTGTCATTAACAGTACAGGTAAAATCACAAGAACCAATACAAATTACCAGGTTGAATTAGACTAAAGTCTCGATAAAATAGTACAGTAAATATATGCTAATATAGTAAAGCCATTAAAAATATTATTCATTTTTATTATGGCAGAGGAGAGGTGTCAATATACTGGAATTTTTTTATAATCCATTCAGGTTTTACATATGTAGTAAATTAATTGTCAGAGTACCTTGGAGTGATGGCTTCATGTAAATTTTTTGAGGGGGGAGATATTTTTCACAAAATGCTCAACCTATTCAACCTACTTAGTGAGGCTGCAATCTATCCTCAAATCTGTCACAACCGTAGCTGTAGTCATTTAAAATAGCCAATGCAATCATCCAGCTCTTGATTGTTTGATGTTCTTTCTGGCTTTACACTTTTGATTAAGAGGCTCAGCAAAGAGGTGAAGTTGCAGAATAGCAAAGGGTTCCTTGACCTAAAGAACTTGAAGTCAGCAGGTCACTTATAGTGACTGTGATTTATTGAACAATAAACACAGCCTCACCAAACCCTTTTCTTTCCTCACTGGCTTATTTTTGCAGGCATCATATTCTTGTACAGAGGACACATGCAGAGAACTTACAGTAAAATTATTCAATTTCAGTATCAAATAAAACCTGCCTAACTATCTGAGAATCTGCCTAACTATGGCTATTTTAATAAACTGATTTTAATGTATTTTAATGAACTGATCCTCAAAAATGGGATAAATTAATAATAACAATCTATGCTACTGAAGCATGTCAGCATACTCTACTAAAACAAAGAGAAATAGTAGATCTCATTCCACTGAAAAATAAAACCTCAGCAATGAGTCTTTTCTGTAGAGAATCACATGGAATTTTTGTCGGAGAGTAAAGAGTGTTTTTTTTCTTGAAAGGAGGAAAGTGAAGCATACATTTTTAAGCTCAACTATCTCGTGGGGTTTTTCTGGGTTTTTTTTTGGGGGGGAGGCATAAAAAGGAAAATGAAAGAAAAAAAAGACAGGAAAAAATCCTGATTGTATAGAAATAAATGTTTTCACTAGTTCAGTTCTTGGAAATTAAGTACGATTTGTAACAATTTTAAGAGAGGGCTTTGGAGCACAAGTAAATTAATCACATTTAACTAAAGAGCTAGGCCAGATTCAAGCAATGATGATTTTTATACTTTTTTTGTCTACCACATTTTTCTTAATAAGTGTCTCTTGTAGCATATAGTCTTACTGATCTATGTAACTCATAGATGACAAGTACAAGCTCTTTTCATTGTGTAAGTAAAGCAGGCATTCACTTTCATTCTCTCTCTCCCTAATCATTATTAATTCTTTCTTCTTCAGAAGGTCCCAACATTTCATAAGTGAAAAGAAAATGTAAATATAAGAGAATAAAGTGATAACATTGAGTTTTTGTAAAAACAAGAAGGGCACTTTCTACCAGGAAATCTTACTCTCTAACTTTAATAAACTTAACCAGAAGAACATGTATATATCACACATAATTTTTTCATTAAAATTACTTTTCAGATAAGTGCTTCATTTGTCTCTGAGTACAACAATCTGCATTTTGCCTTGCATTAAATCAAGGTAATCTTCTACATGATAGATCATCTGACTGCTGTTTTTACACACAGTAGTACTTGAGGCTTTTAGACAATTTTTTACCCTACATTTAAAATTAAATGCTCCATAAAGGAATGAAAAATAAGTTTATTTTAACCAAAACCTTTCCAAAGGAGATGTATGGCTCCTATTCTGCTTCAAGAGATTTCATCCAGCATATGCTGCCTTGGAGAGGGGGATTGCACCCTTGCTGCTCTGCTGCCTTGCTCTGGGGACTCTGTGAGCACTCGCCAAGATCTGATCCCTAACAGGGTGACATGCTGGCTAGATTCCTTCTTAAATGTTAAACTTGCAGATCAAGAAAAGCATGGGAAGAGAAAGATCACATACTACATTCCATCCCAAACTTGACCACATTTAAAAAGGATGTATATATACAGATAAACAAGAATGTCTTTAAATACCAATCATTGAACAAAGACAATTACATTTTCAGCAAGGTACTACAGGGTTTGCTTGCAATGGTATTTTAAAGGAATACAGCCTGATTTATACAAAGCTAGTAAGCTGCAGGCTGGCTCCACATTTTGTTTAGGGGCTGTTTTCTTTCTGTGCCCACACGTGGCACTACAGATCTGCAGTGTCTGAGAGAAAACAGCCACACCAGTTCTGGGACCACTTGTGTGAAATAATTTATGTTTGTAATGCTCTTCCATGGTACCCCTGTGTTTCCAAATGCTTAAAGCTGTTAGGAGTAAATGATTTCTTTCCACTACAGCTCGAAGTGCCAGGAGGCAGGAGAAGTTTAAACACAACTAAGATCAACATTGTGAGTTTATTTGGCCTCCACATCTAGCAACACAGTCATAAATTTCTTTGGCTTCTTATTTGAGAATTTAAAAGGCCCTATAGATTTGGCAAGTTTTCTATCACAATGCATATCTATATGGCTTATAATGTTGGAAATCTCAGGAGCTACATTTGCATTGTATTTGATCAACAGGGTTGCTGTGTGACCAAGTGCTTTTCCGTTCAGGTGCTGTTTCACTGTTGACCGCTGCAATGGTGGCAACATCAAAATACTGAGAGAAACAGGGAATGGTGTAATTTCAGTTCAAAATATCCTTCTTTCAGGCATTGTTCAAGCTTAGGAGAAACAGTGCCTCTCATTAAACACTAGTATTTTTTTTGTCCTTTGAGCTACTTTTATATGGTGCCCCTGCTGAGCACACAAATCTATGCATTTTGACTGTTTTAGCAATACTTAAAAGCCTGGCATCCCATTGAAACAGGGATGCTGTCACTGGAGGGAGGCAACTGGGTACCATTTTAGGATCTTGATGTGATGAGGATTATGAAAGATTAATGTCACAGTCATGCTGACAAGCCCTGATTTTTATCTTTGTCATAACACAGCCCTCCAAACATTGATAGTTACTTTGTAGTCACCAAACTGCAGATCAATTCAATCTGTAATGCTGCACATCATATAACCAGTGATGTTGTTCTGTGATGTCTGTGGTAACAGACAGATGTCTTTGGATGGTCAGTAAAACTGGCTTAATTCTGTTAAAGAGCCCTTTATTATCATAATTCCACCCATGTAACCTTTTTTAAGATCAGTTGGATTACATTTTTCTCCTTAAAAAAAACCATACTGTGATTGAAGTTAGCAAAGTGTTTTTCCCAAGTTGTGTATTATGCACTATGAAAAGTATTTCTCAAAGGGTCCACTATTGTTTGCTGTGAGCAACTTAGCCTGCTAAGGAAAGACAATAACAGGTTTTTGGGAACCATGAAGAGTGGTTCAGCAGTACTGTCAATAAATATGACTATAATGACTCCTCCCTCCCACTATGAAAAAGGGGAAAGATATTCCAAATACAGGTCAAACTTTTTATTTTTAAAACTTTTTAACTGCCTTAAATAGTGCTATCTCAATTTCTGCTGACTTACTCCTGTAAGGAGTACAATCCTGCAACTACTGGACCAGCTGCAGGTTATTACCCAAGAAATAGAAGTGTTTTAAAAGATTACTAAAATCCCTGATATATACCCTTTCGTCAGCCTATGGCTCGCTTACTGAGGTACAAGAATATTCTGAACCTAGAGTTATTTTTGTGATCACATTCCCAGAGTTCCCAAGGCCCAACTGCAATGAAAAGGTTCTAACAACAGATACAGAAAGGCACAAAGATCGTCCAACAGCATCTATTAATTTTGTTCACCCCAATGGCATTGACTTCACTCTCGGCTTCATGAGTCATCATTTATGATCTCAGTAATTTACTGCAGTGGGCTTGAGATATACCACAAAATCAATGAAAACGAAGGCAAATTCAGAACTAAGATCAGGACCTGTAAGTCACTAATGTTCAAAAATGATGGAGTGAGAATTATTACACAGATTCCTATCGGCCTCAACTGTCCATGGTATAACTTGCCTGAGTGCAGCATGCACAGATTCTTTATTGTACAGGAATCAAGCTGCAGTCTCTGCTGAACCACATGGCCTCCTTAGCACTTAAAGATGAACTGCAAATCAATTATGAAAATAGAGTTTAGTCCATATTTATGGGCTGAATGTCCCTACTAGCCAGACTCTAGGGGACATTCAGAACAGAAATACATTTCAGCTGTTCCTTTAAATAATTAGTTTTCCTCTGTGAAATCCTCTTGATAATGCTTGGTTCCCTGCAGATATGTCTGAATACATCATCCTCTGGTACCACAAGTACAATGAACTGCAGGGTGGCACTTGAATGTCTTCTATTCATGAAAAGTGTGATCAGGAAATGTAATTTCCCTGTGAAAAGGAAGGTACACACCCTCTCTATTGGATGATTTTACCTCTCATTTTGTGAGGCTACTTTCAAAAGACATTTGGGCATTATTCAATCTTTATATTTCTTTTTCAGAAAACTTAACAACAAAAGAAGACCCTCTCCCTGAAAATCAAGTTCAAATTATGCCAATCTCTCTTTGAGAGCGAAGAGGTGATCAAATTAGTCAAGTTCTGGATATGTTATCAGAAATGGAAATTCACCAGCCATGAGGCCAATGAATAGTATAGCTGCATCACAACAGAGTTATTTGTCCTTGTCAGGAAAGCTGTTCTCAAAGAACCCTCCTCCCTAATAGGGTTGTTAAGACTCATATTTACTATGGAAGACAGAAGCAAAGAATTAATTGAGAAGACACAGGGTTTTTTGTACCATTTTTCTATTTCTCTGTCTAGAATGGCACAAAGCACATTCAAACACCACCCACAGTATGAAAAGCTTTGTCAATCACTCTATCCTCCTGATCCAAAGATCTGGCTGGGGACCTGCTCATAGAACAAAATATTTCATGAAGGCAGGGAAGGAGAGGATGATGAATCTGGTGCACAAGAAATGTTTGTTTCAGAAAGGAAGGAATGAGAAACAGATTAAGAAATAGAAATGGAAAAAGTTTGAAGAACACTTTTGAAAAGTGTAAGGCAGTGGACTGGAAGAAAGCTCTTCCATAGGAGGAAAGAGTGAAACAGCTGTACTGTTAGGGAAATTGTTTAAAAACTAATCTGATGGAAGAAAATAACTTAAAACCTGTTCAAAGTCTTAATTAAATCCACAGAGTATAAAATAGTCCTTCAGGTTGTGTCAGGGAGGGGTGCACTGTGTAGCATGTGCCACAGTTTTAGCTTCATCTGGGCCAGAGATGTGGCTGGAATGTGCAGAGGTGCAAAACCTGAAAGAGGGGGATAAAGTAGAGAAAAAGGTTCCAAAATTCCCTGGACCGCACTGCATTTCAGGGTCAGATGGGTTGCTACTGTAGGTATCCGTCAGATGAACTGGGTAGTCTTACCACATCCCTCAGGTTAGACTGAGCTTTATCAATAGAAGAGTCTTCTTGTTTCTCCTCATGCAATGCCAGAGGATATTAAAGAACAATAAATTACAAATTGAAAGTAGCATAAGCCCAACACTTTAATAAGCAAACTCTTTTTGTTTTCTTTTTAATAATTTGGATGTCAGCTCAGTTACAGAAGCTGACCAGATTCTGAAATCTGTTGTAGTTTAAATAAAAAATGATAAAATAGGGAACAATTGAAGCACAAGTCCAGACCTGAACAGTTATCCAGGGTCACAGGACAGCAGAAAATTTTGTAGCACATCAGTTTTCTCTTACAGTCCTCTTTCATGAACAAAGTAAAACCCACTGAGTTTTTTCATGTTCTCAGAGTTCTGCAGCTGCACTCATTTTCCCATAAGACAACAGCATTTCCTGACCTTTAGGGCCTTTAGTCCACCTCATTGAAAGTTATCTACATGCTTCACAAATTCATTGTGATAACCCCAATATTAGATTCGTTCATAATGCTACAGGACTCTGAGGGATGCTTGATTTATATTCTCTGCTCTAACCATAAGATCTCTATCCAATATTTTGAGATTATTAAAGGATTTTCATAAGGGAAAACATGCGTTTGGCAAAATCACAATGAAAATTAGCCTTTTGCCTTCAGTCAAGGGTACATTTCATATAAATTAGTTTGTTGCAAAATCTAGGGAAAAAATAGAGAAAAATACTCCTTGAATATTTTTCTTCCAAGTTTTTATTAAAAAAAAAAAAGATAAAAGGGAGTGGAAACAAATTATAATCAATATGTTTCATTTTGTACTGCAGAAAGGAAAATGACTGCTAAGAGTCTATGCATAACCTTAAGCAGTACCAGATGTGGTACAGACAGAAGTATTAACTACTATTCACAGTTTGGAGTTGCTTTCAATACAGTTAAGAACAGGTAAATGTGATGAGTTCAAGTGTTATGCCAGAAGAAACCAGCTAATGAAGCAGAGTCAGACCTGCTAAAAAACAGTGACAACACAAGGACACATGCAATTTGTGAAGTGGGGAATGGCAATTCCAAACAACAGAAATATAGAGGCTACTTTCTTAATTTTTTATCAGTTTTAATCTAGCAAAAGGGAAGGTTATCACAATTCTCTGATGAGACGACATGATCACTCCCCTTTTCTGTCCCAGTCAGATCAACTGTGTGTTGTTTTGTAATGCACCCATTTTCCAGGCAGTATCTGGGGGTCTGAACCTGCAAACTGCACATGGTGTGAAAGGCAAGGAGAAAGAACACACTGTAACCAGGCTCCCTAAGGGATTTCTACCACCTAAATGCCCCTTTCTGGGCAGTCACTGTGTGACCTGTTGCATTCCTGTGATGTCCAGATGACCTAGAAGTCATAAGGCAGAAGCATCTGCAGGGAATTTGAAGGTTCCTTGAAGTATTTTTGTTGTTTGCACTTTTTTCTTTTTCATTTTTTTTTCTTTTCATGTGCTATTTGAAAACTGTTGCCTTGTTATGGTTATAATTCTGTTTTGGAGACTGTTCATATGTGGTTTTATATTCTGATGAACTGAGAAGTGCTACTGCAGTGCAAATACTAAATTACAGCCTCTATTATGATGCATTATTTATATATCATGCAGTAGTCCCTAATTCTCACCTCGGGTGGAAATCAACTAAGGTGATAGCTAACAGCTTCTTCAGATCTTTTTGAAGCACAGGTTACCATAAAAATAAATAGCCATGTAAATATCTTGTATGAAGATACACTGAGAGATGATGGACAACTGTCTTAATTCTAGTGTGTTTCATCCAGACAAAATAAAACATCAACAAACAAAACAAACAAACAAATAAAAACCAACTAAACAACAAAACAAAACACCAACAAAATCAACCCATTCCCTTAAATAGCAGACTTCTCTGTACAAACTTTACCCTTTTCACAAGTTCTCAATTGTGTTATGAACGCTACAAAAACAGACTCCGGGGAACCATCCTTCACAGAAAGGCAGACAGGCTAAGTGAGGTAAGGTTTTTGCCAGCTGTAATTTTTCTGATCTCTGATCTGTGCAGTATATTCTAAAAAGCCAAAAATATTCACATAATCTCAGAGGATAGGTCAGATCTAGATGGAAGGCCAAGAAAACTCCACAAGTTTCAACTTTACTGCTGGCCAAGATAAAGGAGCTCAAGCTTATTAGAGCTCCAGCTTTAACATTCAATTTCTTCAAAGCCCCAGTCTGCAGCCTCCCATCTTTTCCCCTGTCCCTTTCTGTGTGAACCACTGCACACTCTCTCCATTTTTAACAAGCAGCAACAAGGCTCAGGAAAGTCTTTAACAGTTGCTGGTCCTGGGAAATTATGTGAAACTTCACAATAATGCAAAAGTTAGAGTAACTCGAGGATGGATAGAGAACAGCTTATAAAACTTGCTATATGACATCCCTAGGACAGCAGTCAATGAACATGACTGTTCCAGTCCCAGAACTTTACTTAACCTTACTGGTAGGATAGCCTCAGAGAGCTGCACCAAGTGTGGACTTGGCTGTACATGCAAAGCCTTTTAAAGACTCCTCTCATTTTTCCTCTGTAATTTCAAAAATGTGCCCCAGTGCATTTTAATACTGTTGCAGTAGGTCAGCAGCCCAGCAAAACACATGGAATCCCACTAAATGTAATGAATTGGAGTCATCATTCCCTACATATATATTTGTGACAGGCCTGTATTTGTGTGGTCCTGCTTCTAGTCAGAGGAAAGTACTAAATAATTCCTGTGTATTCACATAACTTCACTACCGCCAGGACTTGTTTACCCATTGACAACTCCCAGTATGTTATGTAGATGGTATTTCTTTCAAAAGGTTCATTTTCTATCTTCTACCTCACATGCACATTTAAGAAGTAATTATTCTGAATCTTGTCACTGAAAATGTTATCATCTCCCGCTTCTCTATGTTTTATTTAAAGAAATTTGAAGATCTTTATGTAGGAAATCATATCTAAATGGTATTCAAGATATTTAGCCTGAATTCTGCGGCCCTCATTCAATCTTTATCCTGGCAGAGCTTTTACTGAGGTCAATGGGCTTATAGCCTGAATAAAGACTAAAAGCTGTGAGATGGGGCCCAGTGGGCAAAATTATTAGAGATGGACAAATTAGTTTGGATAGACTAGCACTGAAACAAAATATGTGTTCAAATCCTAGACTGAGCTGGAGCCAGCCCTTTACATTTAGCTGTGGGTATAAATTTTGTGAATATTCATATTCACAGCTTGGGTCCCTTCATCCTGGCCTCTAGAATGTGTGCACTGCTACAGCCATCCTTTCTCCCTGCCATGGTGGCCCCATAGCAGGAGAAGGCTTCCTCCCTACAGGAGTTCAGCTCAACAGACAGACAGGACATGAACAAGGCAGCACTTACTAAAAGATCTTGGGCAGGTCTTCTCCTTGCTAAAACAAAAAAAAAGGTTGTTTTAGAGAGCCCCTCCAAAACCCCCAACCATTTGGATTTCTGGTAAACAGTGATCAAAGTATAACTCTCACATTGCCGCTTCTGCTTTTCTTTTGCTACTTTCCTCAGCTCACACAGCTCTGCCATGTCCCAAGAGATGCCACTTCCAAGGCACTCTCAGGAGATCCACCCATGTCTCTGCAGTTCACTGCCTGAGGCAGAAAATTTACTTTTTTTTGGGTTAGGGTTTGGCAGAGAGCTCTCCCTTCCACGGCCAGGGCACAGAAAAGTTTTGGCATGGTACCACCAGATCATGCCAATGTGGGATGTCAAGAGTTTTTATTGACTGCACTGTCTTTCATGCTTGTCATTTGTCTATTTAAAAGGACATGTCTCTGCCTAAACATGTTTATCTTAACTTAGAATGGAGGATTGAAACCCAAAACCTTTATTTGAATTCTCACCTTTTTGCCCAGGAGCTGAGGTGATTGCAAAGTGCTTCTGCTGACAACAAGGCCATCCATGACACTCATATTTCTTAAATAAAAAATAAAAAAAAATATTCAAATGAGGTCTGGTCACTGTGAAAAGTCCAGATATATTTTGTGACCAAAACTGTTTAGATGGGCTACAGAAGATCATCAGCCTCTGAATATTTAGAAAATAGGAATACACCACGGCCTGGCTTTTGCACTTTTACTAAATTATAGACTACTCTCTGTCTGTGGGCTCTATAGGTAGCAAAAAGATAGCTAGGAGTAATTTTCACGCTTTCCTGGAGGAGCAAAAGAATATCAGATCTCTTATATAATTTCTAGCTGGAAAACCTCGTTTAAAAGTCTGATTTTGTGGTTGAGTGAGTGAAAAACATGCATTAATATTTTTGAAGATATTGGAGACTAGTACTATAAATTTGATTTTCAGATATCATGGATCTTTGGTGATAAAATTTAAAAAAATAAATAATGAAGCTTCTCCTCCAGATTATTTAAACTGCAAAGGCAAATGTACCTGCTATATATTAAAACTGTCAGCCACCTAGGCATTACAGTGGATTTTTAATGTGTTTCATCAAAACACTTAGAGGCACTTTTTAAAATATATGACCCACTAAATAAAAAAACATAGGACGTAATCTTCAAGGCACACTGATTAATGCAAAATTGACTTGAGTAAATGCAGCTTATGGCCATAGTCCAGGAAGCTCTCTTGGTGCTAAGGAGTTTCATACAATAGTTTTCCATTTTCAAAATCACATCAATTTTTACTTACAACATTTTGAAAACAGGTACAGCAACTTTCAATCAACTGTCCAGCAATAATTTAAAATCCCTTACTATTAAATTGTAAAATTTAAGTCATGGGAAGAGGACAATGTTGTAGAGAACTGATTTCCTGACTGTCACCAACCCAGAGCTGTCAGCTACTGTGCAGTACTGCCTGTGTGGAGATAGAGATGAAGTGGACCAAATTATTCACTGTAAATAAGTTATGAGGTTAATTTCTCTCTCTTTTTCTCTCTCTGTCTTTTTTTTTTTCCTCACTGTGTTTCTGATTTCTTCAGATATCTTCTTGACAAATAGTCTCAAAATGTTTAAGGCAGCAAACCTCAGAGTAGGATTTGTGTTGAAATACCCACATGTCACCAGATGTTAAATGAGTATATTACAGTAATCAAATCATATAAAAGGCTCTCTGCCTTACTTATGCAGCACCACCTTGGGGAAAGTACCTGTAACTCTTTTCTGTCATTATTTCCTGTATTAATATTTGAATGCCACAATTAGCAGCAGACAGTCAACCACCAGATATAACACAAGCAGATAAACACTGCCTTTCTACCAAGAAAGATTTAAATTGAAAAGAGCTTAGCCAGCATACAAACATTGGGAAATATAACTACATATTTCCTGAATATTGCCTTCATGCAATAAGATAGTCACAAGGTAGGGACTGTGTCTGGTGCTTTGTCTTCAGCCTCAGCAGTGAAACCACCAGCATTTCTGCAGACTGCAGCATGAGGAAAAGTGTTCTCAGTTAGGAGTGACAATTGCGGTCTGTTTTCCACTTGGGAAGAAAAAATTAACTGAAAATAGAAAAATATGGCATCTGCTCTGTGTGTTGGCTGCAGTACCTTGTGACGATATTGGTGCAAGAGCTTCACAGAAAGAATGTTTTCCTGCTTGCAAAGACAGCAAGAAAGTGTGTGCTCTTCAGTATGTGCAGTACTCGTGATGCTCTTTCAAGGCGCCTTAAAATGGTAGAGGACTTTGAAGGGAGATTTTTCTCCCCTCCTAAATTCCTGTTCCTCCTTGCTTTTGGAAGAAGCAGAGGGCTGATGAAGACATCCTACTCACAACTCCCAGGAGTTCATGCTGACCTGCTTGAAAAAACGGAGATAAACGAAGTGGAGGTGTTATTTGAGACACCTCACCCATAAATAGATCAAAAAGCATTAAAGTTCTAATGAAAGCATTCACCACATAGAAAGAAAAGAAAAACAGGAAATTAAAAGACAAATAAAGAGAATAAAAGTTCAGACAATGTTTTCAGGGTTCCAGCATCAATATTCTTTTTATAAGACAAAAAAGTTTTAGTCACTTTTTATGAAAAGGAAAGCCTATTTTATTGACTGATGAAAGCCTTATAATAGCTCTACGATCTGACCTATAATATCCAAATTGTTCATAAACTTCTCCCTGTAGGGAGTCTCTGATGGCAGCCTAGGGAACTCACAGCTTCAGAGGCTAATACCCACCACCAGTCCTCTGAAAGAAGAATCAGGGGTAAGAGCAAGGCTGTGTACCTGTACCAAATACATAGCATAGGAAAAGATAGGGTCAGTGTAATTTTCAGCAGAGCCTTTGCCAAACAGGAATGATCTTCCGCTCTTGATAAGTGAGATTGCTGCAAGGCTCCTGTAGGATTTGGTCTTAGAGCAATCTGTTTACTTTGTAAGGAAAGAGGTTTAAGTTTTTCTCATATTTTCTCTGTGAAGAAATATGGACAATATGGAGACAGGGCAGATTAACCGCTCTAAGGTTTGCAATGGGACTTAAAAATCATTCAATCATAGAATATCTGCAGTTGGAAGAGACCTACAAAGGATCATTGAAATCTAACTCCTGGGCCTGCACAGGACAGCCCAAATAATCACGTCATGTGCCTCAGAGTGTTGTCTGAACACTTCTTGAATTCAGACAGCCCTGGTGGTGTGACCACTTTCCTGGGGAGCCTTTCCAGTGCTTCCACCCTCTGGGTGGGAAACCTTTAGCTAATATCCAACATAAATCTCCCTGACACAGCTTCCTGCCATTCCCTTGCATCCTGTCACTGCTCACCAGAGAGAAGAGATCAGTGCCTGCCACTCCTCTTGCCCTCACAAGGACTTTGTAGGAAGTTATGAGGTCTCCCCTCAGTCTCCTCTTCTCCAACCTGAACAGAACAAGTGACTTCAACCACTCCTCATACGGCTTCCCCTCAAGGTCCTACAACATTTTCATAGCCTTTCTTCAGACACTGTGATAACTTTATACTTTTCAGATATTGACCCACCCAAAACTGCACACAATATTCAAGGTGAGGCCACCCCAGTGCAGAGCAGAGTGGGATAATCCCCTCCCTTGACCGGCTGGCGATACTGTGCCTGATGACCCCAGGACAGGATTGGCCCTCCTGGCTGCCAGGGCACTGCTGACTCATGTTCAACTTGTAATCTGCCAGGACAGCCAGGGTCCTTTCCACAACATTGCTTGCCAGCATCTCACTCCCCAGTATGTACATGTACCCAGGGTTTCCCAAAGCCAGGTGCAGAATCCAGCACTTGNCCAGTGCTTCCACCCTCTGGGTGGGAAACCTTTAGCTAATATCCAACATAAATCTCCCTGACACAGCTTCCTGCCATTCCCTTGCATCCTGTCACTGCTCACCAGAGAGAAGAGATCAGTGCCTGCCACTCCTCTTGCCCTCACAAGGACTTTGTAGGAAGTTATGAGGTCTCCCCTCAGTCTCCTCTTCTCCAACCTGAACAGAACAAGTGACTTCAACCACTCCTCATACGGCTTCCCCTCAAGGTCCTACAACATTTTCATAGCCTTTCTTCAGACACTGTGATAACTTTATACTTTTCAGATATTGACCCACCCAAAACTGCACACAATATTCAAGGTGAGGCCACCCCAGTGCAGAGCAGAGTGGGATAATCCCCTCCCTTGACCGGCTGGCGATACTGTGCCTGATGACCCCAGGACAGGATTGGCCCTCCTGGCTGCCAGGGCACTGCTGACTCATGTTCAACTTGTAATCTGCCAGGACAGCCAGGGTCCTTTCCACAACATTGCTTGCCAGCATCTCACTCCCCAGTATGTACATGTACCCAGGGTTTCCCAAAGCCAGGTGCAGAATCCAGCACTTGTCTTTGTTAAGCATCATACAATTGGTATTAGAGGATTGTCCAGTCCTCTAACATATTGAGGTCCCTCTGCAGGGCCTCCCTGACTCCAAGGGAGTCAACAGCTCCTCCCAATTTACTATCACCTTCAAACTGACTTCCAGTCCTGTGTTCAAGTCATTTATGAAGATGTTGAACAGCACAGGATGGAGCCCCATGGAACCCCACTAGTGACAGGTCACCAGTCTGATGTCACCCCAATCACTCTTACCCTCTATGCTTGACCCATGAGACAATTGATCACCCATCATGTGTTTATCCAGCTGTGTGTGCTGGATATCTCGCCCAGAAGGATCCTGTAAGAGATGGTATCAAAAGCTTTACCGAAATCCAAAAAGATTACATCAATTGGCTTTTCTTGATCAGCTAGATGGGTTACCTTGTCATAGAAGGAAATCAGGTTTGACAAGCAGGACTTTCCCCTCAGAAAGCTGTGCTGGCTGTGACCAATAACTGTGACTGTCTTTCAGGGTTTTTTTCAATAACTCCTGGACTAATCTTCTCTATAATCTCACTGAAGTGAGAGTGATAGGCCTGTAGGTACCAGTGCCATCACTGTTGCTGACACTGTCCATGACCAATGCAACATATATGCAACTGGGGCTAATCAGAGTCATTGTCTTGTGAAATACAATCTGTGACTAAATAAACAATTTCAAGAATGAAACTGTCTACTTTAAAACTGAAGGAAGTACGCCACAGACAAGCAACATGTATTCTGGGAGTGTAGCAGCCTACAGGGTTCCCATGTATGGGGACCAGGAAAGCTTTAAAACCTAAACTTTAAGTCTGTAAATAAAGATTATCCTCACTGTGTCAGGCCTTTCAAAAAACATGCAGTAAGGACATTTTCTACTGCACAGTGATTCACAGCTGCCTTTGGGGTCACTGAAATAAACTGGAAGGACAATCTTGCACATCACAGCCCAAGTAGTGGGTGGGAACCTAGGGTCATCACATCAAAACCCCTCTCTCAGCTGTGCTGGATCACAAGAGCTGCACACTGGAGTTGACACAGGAGCAACAAAGCTCCTCTTTGCACACAATATGTGGTTTAGATCCCCTTGTTGCCCTGAGACACCAACAATTACAAGAGAATGACATGGAGGCTCCTACATGTCTTCAGAAAATGTGTGGGAGACAGAAGATAGAGATAATATATATTTTTCCACTAATAAGTCTCCAGTCTATGGGAAACCATCAGGATGTTTTTTGTGTATGTGTGATATGAGAATGAATGCATCTTTTCTCACAATGCTTTTTGGGATTTGCATAGTAGTAGGTTGTTCTTCAGTTTATCCCAGTACTGTAAACTTTTCTTCTGATGATTTGTGAGTTCTTTAAGGTTTTGCATTTATGAAGAATGGGTAATGTTATGCATATTCTCTTCATTATTTTATACAGGGAGGTCAGTGAGTGTGTGCAATATGATAACTATGGCAGAGGACCATTATGGGCTATTGCCAGATTAAACATCAGTTGATCCAGACCAAATAAAGTTGTTCTGTAGCATCTTGAATTATATGATGCACACACAGGGGAAAAAAAAATAAAAGGAAAAAAAGTAGGGACATATTTCCTTGAAGAAAGAAGTTTACAAAGGTATGAGATTTCTGAGGACCATCAAGCTGATGCCTGGGTGCTAAAGCACAGCACAGATGAAGACTGAGAACTTTGGGACAATGGAGTGTTTAGCTTCCAGGCTGCAGCCACTGAGGGGTAGCGCTTGCCTTCTCCATCTCCACTGAGCAAGACAGTGGAGGGCTAGTGCTAAGGAAAAAGGTCAGGGCTGTCTTTCTGCCTCTCTGCTGTGCACTGCCTTCACACTGCTTGTGACTCGTCTAAATTCAGTGAAGAGAGAGGACTCCAGCTAGTTAAGGAATTAGTTTTTTTCCCCAAGGTCTTTATTACCTCTGACTCTATAAACCAGTTTTCACTTCAGCATGGGACCATATACACGAACTAAAGACTCTTTGGTGCAGCTTGGTAAGTGTGCAGGATGGTTCTTATGCTCAAGACATTGGTCTTGAAGCTCTCCAAACTTTGCTTGGATTGCTGCTTAGACATCCTTATGTTCACTATTTCAATGGGGAAAAATGAGCTGGAAGTAGCTAAACTTAAATAATGTTTTTCTTTCCTTCCCCTTCCCCCACTCTCTCCAAACCTTACATTCTTTTGTGTTGTTCAAGTTCCCCAGTGCTTTATATGAGGATTCAGAAGTCTGGTTCTCTGGAAACAATTGTTATGTCAGTTGACATTAACACAGCAAGCACTTTAACTCTTTTTCCAACATATCCATCAAGTTCAACAGCCAAAACATTAATTCTCATTAAGTCTCAACAAAGTTTCTTATTTTCCTCTAATTCTGTCACCATACTGCCTCCATGCAAGACTGCTTTACAAATATATCAGGTCATTTAACTAAAAGGACTTTGGGAAACTTTATTTTTAGTAACTTTATGCCTATAGGTTTGTGAAGGTTCTAGGCCATTTATGACATAAATTTGAGACCCTCCTGTCCTAAGTTAACAAAAACCATATATGCTTTCAATCAGTCAAAAAATGTGAAATTATATATTGCTGTTACTAGCTTGGAAACTAAACATAACCCTCTAGGATTATCAGAAAATATGAATTAAAAATAAAGATGAGCTCAGCTGTTGAAACCTGGATCAAAAGTTTCTTGTTGCCTACAAGCATAGGGTTATATGGGCTATCCCTAAATATTTCTGAGCCAGTTTCAGAAGTCTCAATTTTGGTTTCTTGCTCACTGGACAAAGGAAGACACTGTTCAAGGATATTGAACTAGGACATTGTTCAAGAAAGCACAAAGGATGGAGTATTTTTTTATTTTTAGTCATTATTAAACAGTTTACAGATATGTATCCCTTACCAATGAAGGTGGGCTACTCTAGTGTTTGAGAGTTCCAACATTCAGACACTCACAGAGTTATAACTGGGCTGATCTAGGGCCATAGCACTACACTAATAAATAATGAATATTTACTATAAGATATCGCAGTTTCACCATGGGCAGAGGCCAAAAAAATACTAGTAATATCTCAGTTTTTAGTATAGCAATTGATAAATGTTCCCATTTTAGAACGATAAGGCAGTAAATGTATTAAGCAGAGCCTGTGTTTTCTTTTCAAATGAAGCATGCAGCCCCATCCCACTCACTAAACCACATTTTCATCTTCAAATATCACACAAAAAGTGTGTGTCAGAACTACATTTGGGACTAGTAAGATGCTGGTTGTGTCCCTAGAGTGAAGGATCATGCCAGATTGACTTCCATGTCCTTTCTGGGTGTGCTAAAGATCTATAAAATAAATTCCCACCAGCATTAAGAGAGGTTAGTATAGGTAATTGACCTTGTAAATCAAGAATAGAATAGATGTTATAATGTATAATATTTTGAGGTATTTATCACTTTGCCGAGGCAGACAGGATTTGAGCATGTAAATCGTTATAATGGTAACAGTAATTCTACATCCCTATGCCTACATGTCAGTGAGATTGCCCCCACGGCTGCTGGGAGATTTTTCTCTCTGCTCCCCCTTCACACAGCCTCAGCACTCCTCAGAATGAGGGCTGATGGTCCGCAGAGACCAACACGAATGGGACAAAGCCGTATGCCAAATTACATCCTCTTTTTTGTTACTTCCACAAGTGCACATCTAATTTTCTATGCCTTTTGATCTGCTCATTGGTTTTCTCTAGATTTCTTCCTAGCTCTGCAGGATTTTCTTTCCTAAAGAGAAGGTATATTTAGGTTATCCTCAGCTTAATCCAATACCATGTTAGAAAAATGACTTGAGCCATAGCTGAATATATATTCAAAAATTTCCAAACATTTGAAGTACGATCAAATAAATAATCCTGAGGTAAATGACATGTTGAAGTCTCCAATTCTGCTAATATATTCCAGAAATGCACAATGACTGTAAGAATACATTGCACCCTTCAGATAATTGTTAATGCATGTAAGTGTTTTGCAGGAAAAATGACATTTTGTGTTATCTGCAAAAAGCCCTCTTGAGTAAGAGTCCATATCTCCAGGTATTTCTTTTAAAGGGGAACAGTTTAATAAAAATAACAAAGCTAGAAACCAAGAACATTAACTTTCACTTTGCCTAGCTACATGCTAGTACTCTTGCTGTAATTATAACACAGAGGTCATTCCAAAGGAATTACCAGCCTTCAAATGATATGAGACAATTATTCTCCAGGGAGTCAAACAAATTCGTAAGACAAATACAGTTGAAATTTCAGACATCAATCTCTTTTTTGCCATAGCCTGGGAACAAGGGAGCTGTGAAATGTAATTTTACCCTAAGGCCCAACAAATGATCGCATTAAAATGATTTAAAAAAAAAGACTTTACATCTATTATACCTTAAAAGTGAATGTAGTGTTAGATTTTTCTAAGGCTTCCTGTGAATAATAGCATTTAATAGAATCTGTAAAAAACACTTTAGAGATGCCCATGTTTTCTGCCAGCCTATAGGTAGGCCAGCAGAGCAGTCACTGCAGGCAGCTCCACATGCTGTGGGACAGGCAGTGGGTGCCGTGCTGGGGAGCACATGGTGCCAGAAGCCAGCTCCCTCTGCCCATGCAGCCTCCAGGTGGGGGCTCAGTTTGGACCCTGTTGCACAACCTCCTGACTGGCACATACTTCTTGTGATAGCTCTTTGCAAGACAGGCCTTCCCAAAGTGGCTGGTTTTAACATGCCCAAATATTCCCCAAAGTGGAGAAAGCAGAGCCAGCTCCATGCGTACCTGTGGTGGGAAGTTGTGTTGGATGGGAGCCTCCTGGTAGGGACAACCATAAGTGGAAAAGTTAAGGGAAAGTGGAAAAACACTGAAGGGAAAGGCATCTTGAAGGGCTTTCAGTGATTACCTCTTGTGAACTGCAAGGGCACCCATCAGTGGTGAGCATCACTTGAGGGTTCAGGAGAGGTAGTAAACCTTCATAAGGTGGCAGCTGTTGATCCATTGCTTTCTACACTTCAGACTATGAGATTCACATCACCTCCCATGAGCTTGGTTTAAAAAGAACACTATATGACTTGAGCCCATCTAACAGTGCCAGTCATGCCAGCATAGATTTGAGTGGACTACTTATTTGAGCTGAGCAGGATTTAACCCAGTGTGTGTGCTGTAGTCAAAGTGTTGAAGTGGAAAATGGATATTAAGGAACTGCTCTTTGGCTAGGGTTTGATTTACAGAAACTATAACAGTCTCATTCTTCAGATAAGTGCATTTCTCCAACTGCTATTACTCAAGAAAACAGGCTCCTTAGAAATCTTTAGAGCCGACACATTGCAATGTGACCTTGCACAACTTGGCAGTGCAGCTCTGCATGTTTTTATTGTATTTAAATAGCACCATTAGTTTTATTCATATGTGGAAGTTAAACTTTAGCTTCAGTGACATTTTTGCATTGCACATGCACTGTGTTCATGTGTTCCTCTGTAAGCACTGGGTTTATGAGGAGCAGAAGAGAGAAGGGGTGTGTGAGTGTGAGAGGAATGTGCATAAGTTTATGCACATACATACATGCATGAGTTTTTTTCCAAGGATGCGTTCCTGTCCCTGTGGCACTAATGTCAACAGTTGCCTGAATGATCTTACTAGGCATAGCCTCTACAAATATTTAGGTTTACCTACTGACTTCCATTGATTGTAAAAGAATGCTTCCCAAATAGGAGCTGGCAAATTAAGGAAAAATGCAAATCTATCCTGGATTAAATGAGTGCAAAAGTAGAGCAGCACCTGTCTGGTTGATGAGAATTGTTGACTGTGGAAAGCTGTGCTGAGCTGCTGTGGTATTTTGTGTGGGGAAAGTGGTCAAAACATCATGTTTAAATCCACTAGACCAAAACGTATCATTCTATTCCCTGTTTTCTAAGGTAGAAAACAACTGTTTTCTAAGGTAAACTTTCCCAAGAGATATAGTGAATTGTTAGGAAAAAAATAGAAAACTGGCATGATGAGTGATAGACATCTCAAAGTTGCCATGCGATGTCTCACCAGCAAACACTTTGTCCACCTTATTTTGGGAATGCTTTGAGTGCCTCAGCAAGTTCCCAGAAGAATAAAAAGTTATGAGTCCCTTATGTTACATAGTTTCCTAAGTTAGCTTTAAACTAACACAGTGTTGTATTATTAGACAGGCAAAAGTGAATGGAGAAACATAAGCCACTAAAAAAACCCAGAAATGCATATACATATTTCGTAAATTCATATATCTTTTATTTGACTTAAAACACCCTTATTCTATTATATAGGTGGCAAATTTTCATTGTTTGCCTCTTGTTTTCATTTTATTTTAAGGGCACAGAAAATCCAGTTTGGTGCTAGTACACTCAGCAGCCTTGAGGGCTGTGAGCAAAGTGATTGCCTCTTGTCCACAAGAAGGACAAAATGAAACGTAAATGCCACAGTTTGGCAAGGGCAGAACACATGAAGGCACATGAAGGAGGTGTCACATGAGGCCCAGAGATGATAAAACAAAATTGGGTGAAGATTTTTGTGTATTACTATCCCAAATTAAATTGAACTAAGAATTAATCTCACCAGGTTCTTTTGCCCATGACAAATAAACTGCAAGTTCTAAATAAAAAGCTCCCATGCTTCTTTACTGCTCATGAAGAAGGATATGGAGTGGATACAGATAAGGAGGAAGGCCTTGTTCTTTACTCTTTCCATCTTTATCTAATGCCTAAAGCATGTCTCTATCAATTTTGTTGCAGGTAATCCTGTTTCTTTATAACCATTGCACACTCTCCATTTTTTCCATCACTTTTTGCTCTATTCATATGAAGTATTTGTTTGCCATTATAGGGACGGGGGAAGGGGAATTACCTAAAAACACTAAAAACATCAGCCTTACAAAAATCTGAGCCATATATGTCCATAAGGACTACAAAATTCAACAGACAGCAAAGCATTACAAAAGAACTGATTTTATATTTTTTTATTCTGATAGAAAAAGAGGAAAAACTGGGGGAAAAAAATGAAATACTCTTTTCATTGTAAATCAGTACAAACACTTTCAAGAACTGCTGTACTTGGATTGAGAGTGCATCTAACCCACAGTCAACCCAACAGTTTAATTTTCAAAACTTGGCTTTTAGTATTGGAGGCAGGAGATCAAGCCAAGGTACACTGCCAATAAAGGCTGGAGCTCAAAGCCAGTGTTGAATTACAGAGCCCAGAAGGTTTACGGAAGTGTTTAGTGAAAATTGTTTGCAAATGGGTTTAGAAAAATTTTCTCCCTCATGCTGGCTGCTTGAGGATCTGGCCCTGTCAGAATTGCTGAAGAGCTTTCCTCCCATCAGCCTGGCTGGGATGCATAGGATCTGCATGTGGGCCGGCAGGATGCTTAGTGCCTAAACCCACGTCCTCAAATTCAGCTTGAGAGTATTCTGAAAGATATGCTTTAGCCAAGCAAAGTGTTCTCCAGCCAAAAGGGCTACTGGGCTCTATCCAAGCATAGCTGAATTAAATATAAAGCCCCTTGATATACAAAAATGAGGTTGCATGATCTAATGGTCCCTTCTGAACTGAAATATTCCACCAAAACTGGCACATTCAGTGCTTTTATTTTTTCTGTTTATCAGATGCACTGTTTAGTGGAATAGTTCTACAAGGAATAGGAGTAAACTATGAACACAGGATTTTGCCCTGAGCAAAGCAGATTTGTATTTGATTTCTCAGCTTTGTTCTAGTATCTTATATCCATTTAAAAAAATTTCATGGGGCCTGCAGGAATTGTGCTAATCAATGGGCAATAAATTTATGCTTTTAAACACCTTTGTTGTCCCTGTACCCAGAGCAGTCATCACTTACGTCAGTACTTGCACAGGAGTAGTTTTGGCACTACCTCTGTTCCAGGAGAGCCCTGGAAGTAGGTTACTATTGTTACATACATAGTTCCAGTTCTTTTCAGAGCAGGAGACAAATACAGATATCCAGCAAGATAAGCAGGTCCTAGAGGTCATGAGGAAGCATTTGTATCTCATTGAGATGCACTTATTTCTATTCCTTTGGTCAGTAATAAAGGCAAGTGCTTTTTCTTTGGAAACTGATCATACCTGGTTTGTAACAGCATCTACTGATTCGTGACTGCTGGTCTCTGGTTTCTGATGGGGTTTTTGTTTTGTTGCTGTTTTGTTTTGGGAGGGGGTTGTTTGTTTGTGTGTTTTATCTCAGAATTTTTTTAGATTTCTTATCTTTACACTCACTGAGCTCACATTGTTATTTCAAACTAGGGGAAATGCCCTTTTCAAAACCTACTCCTGCCCTCTAATGAAAACCCCAACATTCTCTAACATTCAAAAGGATCTCATTCACTGTGCCATGAAGATAGAGACCTTATTAACTGTGGATGAGGTACCTTCTGCCAAAAGTCCTCAGGGAATCTCTCAGAAGTGCTGACATAGCTCAGATCAAGGACAGTCTATGTGAATTTCTTAAAACAACTCTGGGGACTCTGAAATAATTCAGTTGGTTATTGTGTATGGTTTATCCATTTGTTTCTCAACATGATGTCCCCCTACGATCCAAACTCATAGAGTAGGACCTTGTTGTACTAACAACAATGCAACAGAATTTCTAGGTTTTTACTACTGAAAGACTGCTGGTCCCAGAAATACAAAATAAAGCCTTATTTGAAAAGCCTTGGAAAAAGTATAGTGACATGTGCTGCAAGCACTCTGCTGGTATAAGTTATCAGGGTCTTATCCAATTCTTTCTTCATTTTTTTTCCTGAAATTCTCTGCATGGCACCAAATCAGCAAGAAGAGCCTAAATTACAGATATTTGTAGTACATAAACCACGTGTAGATATTTTTACTTCTTAAACCAGGCAAAGGGTGGTAGCACTGTGCAATCAGCCTGGAATCTATCATCAGCCTGGCCTGCATTACTTTGAAGGATGTAAACTACTGAACGCCTTCCCAGGTTGGTGTGCAAAACAGCTTCTGTAAATTGTATGTTTTTTTCCCAGGGTGTCACCAAAGTATTGTGGAGTTTTAGCACTGACAACAATCTAAAGGGTCCTCACAGGAACTCAAGCAGGCATTTGCAGAAATGAGGCATGAGTACTGGAGCTGTAGACTTCTGCAGCAGTCTGAGAAAAAGTCATACAACCACTCAGTTTCCACTGCTCTGTCACAAAAAACTTATCCTCCTCTGACCCTGGGCAGGATGAAGAATACAGAAGAAAGGAACTGTGCACTATCAGCACAAAACAATAGTAGTAGGCTTTGAAAATTAAATGTCAGCTGGAGCTGCACTACTTAAACACATACTGGTGATGATTGTGTAGTGCCACTGGTCTTGCCATATCCTCATTTCACCCTTATGACACTCAGCATCACTTCAGTAATAGGGTCAGTCTCTGCTCTGAGTTCTTAAGAAGATGCAAAGAAATCAAAACTAATAACTTTCCTCTCCAGGAAACAGGTCCTTACAGAATAGAAAAAACCCAACTTAAGAGCACCCTTCCACATGAGTAATCAATGCTGAGCTGTGCCGGGTGACCTCTTAAGCTGAAACATTTTAGCCTAAGGAAGAATAAATGAGACTGTCCCAGCAACACTCCATCTGTTTAAAGCCAGCTGTGTACTTAAGTGCTTTCTTAAATAACCAGTCTGAGACTGATAATGGTTGAAAGAACCAGTCGCTGATTACAAGCATGTTCTGCTAAAGCAGTATTTCTTCTCTCTTTGAAAAAAGGAATGTTTGTTATTAAAAGAAAGTTATGTTTAAACCTCAGTGATTGGCTGCCTGCTGTTTTACATGAAAAAAGCATATTGCATGCTTACCTGCAGTACTGTTCTAATTGATTCTTTTCTAAAGGTATTTCCCACTACTCCACCTCCTTCCTTTGCTCTGATTAACAATCATAGCATGATCTCATCAGGTCTCGACAAGTATTGATGGGCCACAGTACCATGAGGCTAATAAAGTGTGTTACCCAGTATTTTCTGGTGACACATAAAAACTCCCTTATGAAAGACGTAGGAGACAGAATTTAATATAAATGCTTTTTTTGGTAACAGCAGAGTACTGTGTACTGTGCAGTGTTGGGCATGTGCATTATTCCATGGAGCTCTGTGGAGCAGCACTGCCCAAGCGTGTGGTGGGGTGAGGCTGGGTAGAGGGTAATGGGGACCCTGGGGCTGGGGACCCCACTATGATGTAGCCACGGAAGAAGGGATCAGGTCAGGCAGGACCCAGCGGATTTCATGGGAAAGTAAAACCCCCAGGCACTCTCTTAGTGTGCTGCCCCAGCAGCTGAGCAAAGCCCTCCGAGATGAGGGCTCTGCAATGCTGTGTGCACTGCCTCCTCTTGCTGTGGCTATTTTCTTTTCTGTATTATCTCCATATTGCCCTGTTAATACGAGAGCATTACTAGAACACAGTATTAAACATTTGCCACATAACTCCATTCCTTAAAATAGAATAGGTGAAAACATCAGGTATTTTATTCAATTAACCTCTCTCCTATTTACAGTTATTCCCTGAGAATGTGTCAAACATTAAACAAAAAAGGTGAAAAAGGTTAAACTATCTTCCCCTCTTTGCCACTGTATGATACAAGTGTCAAGCCCAGCAAAACCACATGCTATGAGGACAAGTGTCAGTTCAAGGCCAGAGCAAAGCCTTGTTCTCAGCTCTGCAACTGTCTGCTGTCTCCTCTGGATTCTCGGCTGCACTGTGGCTGGTGGATGCTGGTTGTCACCCCAGGGAAGGGCAGTGGGACAGCCCTTCCAAGACTGGGTGAGCACCTGGTGTCTGCAGATGTCCTCTTTGCCTCAGGCTCTTCGGGGTACTGTGCTTGGAGCCCTGGGGGAAATTGGGCTGAGCCACTCTCCCCAGAGCCCCAGTTCACGATGAGCCTCACAGCTGCCCCTTTCAGGTAACCTCCAGACTCACCCTTCCCTTCATTTGACAGTGAAATAATGGTTCCTTATTTTTAAAAAAGTGCAGATCCTGAAGTTACCATAGCTGATTATAAGGCAGAGGAGAGTCACAAGGTTAGCAATCTAGGGGCTCACTTGGGGCCATTCTCCTGATGAAAGAAAAGAGAAAGAAAAAAATCCAACATGAGGTGCAGCAACAGAGAAAATCCCTTTTTGATCTATCAAGCCCTCTTTCCCCAGACTCTAAATGCCTCACCTCCTGCACAGTCTCTGAATATAAACTTTGCTCAGCACACTCAGGGCAATCTTTTCACATCATAAAACTTATAATCCTCTTAGAGTGGTTTTGTAGGGTTTGAGGTATGATGCACTTATCAAATAACTGAAACAAATAAATCAGCTTATTTAGGCTGTGGTCAGTGTGTGTAGCTCTGTGTACAAAGGGAGGAAGCCAGTGCCATACCAGCATTTGTATACATTAGCAACAAAGCTGTCTGTGACAAGCTGTCCTTTGCACAACTAAATATTTAGTTGCATATCATAAGTAACTTCTTAAGCGATTAAAGAGAGAGGGTGCTCTTGGTCCATGCTGGCGCTGGGAGCCAGGGCTCCAGGGCGAGCAGCATGACAGGCTGGAGAGGAAAGCCCTCAGTGGGCAGTGTGAATGCCCAAAGGGAAGGTGCTCTTGGTCCAGGACTGGCCTGGGCAGCTCTGCCACTTGGGGTCAGCTCCGGCTCTGGCCAGAGGTGCACAGCCTCAGGCGTGCTCCTCCATCACCCTTCTTGCCCAGAAACTGGCTCCAGCTGGGCTCCATGCAGATTTCTCACATATTTGCACAGAGTTCAAGTTTTTAAATATTTGTTGCTGCCTTTTATTTGTGTTAGAACAAGGGTTTGTTGTTACTTTTTTCTTTTTTTTTTAACTGTTCCTCTATTTTTGGATTCCCACAGTTGCATATTTTTGCATGCGCAAAATTAAACTAATAAAACAGTTTCATATGGCAGTATAGGCTATATATGTCCTGTTCAATATAAATGCAGTGTTAACAAATTCAAAACCTGTTAGATTGTAAAATTTAACTTTGACCAACAACAAACTAGACAAGCAATTCTGAACTTGCTCCTAGTACATTTTCCTGTGTGTACAATAAATGCTTTCCTCAGACTGTTCAAGCACCTACACAACAGCATTCCCTTAAAATGTCATTGCTGGTGCTTAACAGAATATCTTGAATTTGATATTTCACCTAAGGAAGAGAGAAGCAAACCAGCTTGCCTTAGGGACATGGAATGAGTTTTTGCATGGAGGGATCCCTACTTCTCCTGTTGCCTCCTACTCCTTCTCTGACTCTGCTACCCAGAAGATATTTAACCTTTTCCATACTCTGAATGGGGAAACCCCAGAGGCAATTTAAACTATTTAAAAGTAAAGTACTGTTTCAGTATGTGCCATACGTATGCAAGAGGAGACTAGGATTATGTGAATGCAGTTTGGAGGGCTCTGATGGTGGCAGTGTCCTGCACCCCACAGCACCTGACACATCATCTTATTTCCCAACTGCCCCTCACCATCTCATCCTTCCCACAGGTGCCTCAGCCACAAAGAATGCTCCAGCTCTGCAGGGCTGTCCTGGTCACCTGGGGTGCATAGTGCAACAGCCAGTGTGGGCTTTGGGTAGCAGCTCCCATGGGGAAAGCATCCCCAATTTCTTCTAGAAATGTTTGCTTACACCCGAATGCTAGAAATACAAAATGGTTTCAGCTACCAAAAAAAATGACAGGAGTTTTCTCTGGTGTCAGTGGCATGGGGGAACTTTCAAAACCTTGCTTCTTTAAAATGCTTTTCAGAGATTTTTTTATTTGCACCCAAGAGAGCAGTAGGAGAAAGACAGTAGCACCATCATCTCCTTTTCTAGTACCTGTTGGGTTAATAAGAAAATTAAAGTTCAAATAAATATTCACCAGAAAGTAATTTCAGTCTGTCATAAAAATAATCTACATTTATAAGTTATCTAAAGTAAAGTGAGTTGTATCAGCCTCCAGCAGCTCTGAAACCATTATGAATTATTGAATAAGTAATCTTTTTTTTATTGTTATTGACATAATAAATATATTTGCTTGAAAACATCCAGAGCTGCATAGACATAGAAATATTTATGAGCCTGTGCCCTTTACAGCACTGTTTTACAGGGTGTTGTCATCTGTGGAGGGGAAGCAGAGAAAGGTTTCACCTCTGATGTTCTTGTCAGGAGATACAGTGCTTCAGTCAGTTGCAACTCCGTAGGCACTCAACTTCATGGGCCACAAAAGTAAATAATAAAAAAATCTAGGTACATATGATGTGACTCAATTTACTTTTTTTTTGTTGTTAACTCTATAACTATTAACAAGTTTGTGGTCCTGCAAAATAAAATAATACTGCTAGAGTAAAAGAGAGCAGCTTAAATTAACATCAGTTTGGTAACAGAGAGTGGGCTTTAAATTGCCACCAGATCAGCTCTGGAAGCAGTGAAGAATTATAGAAGCACTTTCAAAGAGAGGGAGATTTGTCAGGCAGAACTTAAAATGTTTGCATGCAGCACACAGGGAGAGGGCTGGTGCAGCCACAATAGAAGCTGTCACTGCCAAGGTGTTGCATGGGATCTCCTGTGTCACAGGACACATTTCCACTGAGGAAGATCTGCCGGAACAACACTGAAACACATTGAAAAAAGTACTGCAGCAGGAATTGCTGCATGCAAAAGTGTCGCCACTGAATCTGTCCTAGCTAGGCATGTTTGCAGTTGGGATGTCATGGCTAAACACTGTCCTGGCACCTGATGTGTGCTGTGGCCAGACGCTGACTCCTAGGACACTTCAGGCTCTCCTCTGGAACACTCCAGGGAGCAAAGTGTTTGTGGGAAAAAACTCCTTCTGCAGCAAAAGCTGCATCATATTTTTGCCTGTCTCCTTTAAGCAGTAAATGTATCATCAGTGCCTCTTCAATTTCCCAAAGTAAAAACAAAATAGCAATTACTAGCGGTGACATTACAGGAGTGCATGCTGTAAGAGAGAAAAATCCCAGCAGCCTATTTTAAAGGGTGCTTCTTCCTGGAATGCAAGACCAGACAAAGATTTAGCCTGTTTTTTTTTCAGTTTAAGTCTGGTGGAGCAACATGTCATACCTTGGAGAATCACAACAAATCAGTCTTTATTCAAGTGTGAAAATTAAGGCATAAATTGCTGTCTGCTTAGCTCTCAAAACAATGTCATGTTATAAGAAATGTGATATTTTGAAGAGAAACAGGAAAAAATTTATCAAAGTTTTTGTTACTATTGCATTATCCTCCCGCTTGATCTACTGGCTATAGATACTCAGTGTCTGCTTAAGTGCTTTCCATTCTTCCCATAAGCAAATTCTAGTTTAAGACTATATATCATTTTACTCTTGATCACTGCTAGTCTCAGTACCTCATTACAGCAGGCCACTTTTTGAAACTGAGCTATAGCCCAGATAAATGATTGTATAAAGTTTTAAATAAACATACAACATTTATGTTATGTTGTTTCACAGGGATGATTTATAGTCATTTTTTTCATCCAGTCCTGAGCTCTGGACATAAAAGACACTGAGCTCTCTGCTGTTTATCCAAGCTAAATCCTCTGTTTGTTCTGCATAAGCGTTCTTGATTCTTTAATATATTGCAGGCTTTAGGTTCAGGTTTATTCCCTCTGGGATGGTGGAATTAGATACATTAACTGACAAAGATAAGGTACGGACATTGTAGCTTAATAGCCATTAAAATAGATACTGTGATAATAAAAATAGAGTTAGGAAAGGGAGTCAAGGTTGTGACATTTTAAAAATATGTATTTAAAAGACTTAAATGAATAAATGCAAGATTTAAGAAATCTCTATAAGGAAACCTCCAAATGATGGTGGAATTTTGTTAGTTTGGTTGGTTTTTTTCATAAGGAAAAGAGAATAAAAATTGGAAGATATTATGAACCAGGTTACATGTTGCCTCTTCTGTCCCCAAAGAGAATTTTGGTCCTTACTAAAATGACACTATGTAAGCTGGTTGCTAAGTCATTGAAAAGGAGAAAATCAGGATAGCACTGAGAGTAAGTTTCCCTGCCTTAAACACCCCCCTCCCACCCCACCCCCAACAAACCAGAAAAAAAACCCAACAAACACACACAAGAAAAACAACCCCCAAACCCTGTGTGGATTCTGTTTAATATGTTCCATCTTTCATCACAATATTTAAATACATATATATGAATAAATGTATATGTTCAAACTGCAGAAGGTAGTCTATTTACTTCATACTGCTATTGCATATTCCATTGCAGCCCTTGTTGTTCGGTTAAAGAAGCAGACAACACCAAATACCTGCTTTCCCTTATTTTGTGATCATAAACAAACAAATTTTGAGTCCATTAAAAATTGCTTTATAGTTTGGCTCAGTATTAATTCTTACAATTTTTTGGGTAAAAACAGTGTTGGTATTTAAAGACCTAATGCCTGCAACAGGGGAAAGATTTTAAGAATTATAGTCTTTAATGTAACATACTCTAAATGATCTCTTACCATGGTTTAAAAACTAAGCTAAGATTTTAAAGGCCCTAAATGGACTTCCATTTTTTTCTAAGTCAGGATTAACTGGTATATAAGTAACAGACTGAGTACTTTCACTGCCAAAAATTTTCTAACTAGATGTTTGAATTTGGCAGTATAGACAGCAGTCCTGCGTGTACTCATACATGCTTGTTATTTTGTGGTACACAAGTTAGTATGTTGTCCGTGTTCTGTAAGAGACTCTATTCTATAAAGCATGAAATGCATTTTTATCTGAAACTTGAGCGGTAAAATAAGTAGCATTCAAAATAAACACATGGTCAGGTTTGCCTCCTTTTTTAATTATCTCTTCCCCCCCCCCCGCCCCCCCGCCCCCACACTCCTCTTAT
>WBMV01009416.1:524001-565348 GCA_013396655.1 Campylorhamphus procurvoides
TTTGTACTGAACTCCAGACCTGGATGGAGAATTTGTGACCATCTCACAGGCACAGCCACACTTGGCATGTGGGTGCAGGCATTCTGCTCACCAGAATCCAGTGAGTTACACAGCATTTGAGAGGTACTTTGATAACAGCTGACCTCCCCCCCACCTTCAAGACTCATTCCCAACAGTATCTGTCGACAACATTTGTTAGGATAATAAGGATTTGTTTTTATTAGTATTTCAATACTAATAAGTCATGAAATGATTTTCCTATAAAATTTTTCACTAAAACCCTCACAATTACCTATTTACTCAATAGATGGAATATGACAAAAAATGATTGACCTTTTCCAAACAGCTGTAACAACCAAGCATTAGCTAACTATTCATCAAAGCATCAGTATAATGAGGAATCACCTTCATCTTGCCAAGAGTAAGAAACAAGAGTAAGTAGTCCTGCCTCAAACCACAAAATGTCTTGTTTGGGGCAGGCCCAAAACCTTAGATATTTTGCCTTTTTTTCTGCCCTCATTGAATGATTTTATTTCATTAATCTCTTTGCAAGATTAATCTAACCTTTCTCAGAAAGTTGCAGCCTTAGACTCCTTTAACTTCCCTACAAATTAGAGTTATACACAAGGATTAAAGTTTTTTTTTCTAAAGCTTTCAGATGAATTGGCAATTAGCCAGAAGAGTGAAAGAATATGCTGATTTACCTACTATAAAAGAGCAAAGTAAGTAGTTTGTACTTATTTGCTGAAGGAGTATCCCAGTAGAAGCTATCTACCCCTTTTAGGGCATTAAGACAACTGCAACCAGCACAGATAGTCTGAGTTTAAAACAGTTTGAGAACCAGTTACACAGAAAAGCTTTTCCCACATTATTCTCATTTTGCTGATAGGAAGTGAAGGCCTAGAGCCCTGTTCAAGATCACTCAACACCCCTATAACCAAGATGGGCAGAGAAACCACAGACTTTGTGTCCAACCTTCAGCCCACCAGTGGGATCACCTTCATGAGTGATTTAGGAGAGATTTTGCTATGTTGCACAAAGTACTGCAACACAAGCTATTGGTCAGAAAGGGAAAGTATTGCTTTTGTTTTACACCATGTCTGAGAGATAATAAGTTTTAAGTGGTTTTCCTGCTAACCCTACCTATTTCTACCTAGGCTATTACAAGCCATCTGCACTGAAGATGATATAAGTAAATGAAACAGGATCAGTAGCATAAAAATCTCTGTTCTCAGGTAAAACTTCAGGACTCCTTTGTTGATTTGCTTTCTATATGCACTAAGCCATGGAGTCAAACAAACAAATCTGTTCTGAAAGATGTTGGGACAGGTAAAACTCACTTTAGACACATAATAATGTTGCTAAGGTGCATAAGTTTTTCCAGAAATAGTAGTGCCCTCTTATGGAGAGACACCTACCAGTTCCTTAAGATTCTGGTGTGTTCTTGCCTTTAACATTCTATGGGTTTTATTTCAGGTTATTAGCCCCATTCATTCAGTCAAATAATTGCATTATTGTCAGAAGAGACAGGACAAACCACTAAGTTAGGTATCTGAAACATCAAATACCACACACATTCAGAAAAACTGCAGTAAAAAACATTATTGCTATAGAAGCATCAAAAATGTTATCTGGGTGAAACACATCTTATGCATTGCCTGAGTGATTCCCAGAGCAGCAGGTAGGCTCTGTGGTTTACACCAAATATGCTTTGGTATTCATGAAAGCACACTCACAGTGCTGGCTCTAAGAACAATCTACTAACTAAACTGTCTTATTAGGATGAGAAGCATCATGTCAACTTCATGTCTGACATGAATTGGACTCAACCTTTGCTGTGTGCACATCTAATTATGAAGCAAATAGCAGCTCATGGGGCTTTTCAGCCCTGATCTGGATGACCTATTGTACTACAGTATTAATCTTGTTGCCAAAAATAGCTTTTTCATGCAAACATACTCTGGTATGTCTGGTGTCTTGAAAAACGCACACCTCTTAATGTGAGATCAATAAAATTATTTTTTGTACCTCCAGATGTGAAAACCAAACCAAAAAAAACACCCTCATTTATGATAAACTATTAAGCAAATACAAAAATGTTATAGGACTTACTGTTTCCTCTTAAACCTAAATTTTACAAAAGAAGTGTTAACTTGATTGCCTGCTCAATAAAAACCCCAGTAATTTAATTTTGCTGTTGTATTTATATTTGCATTTGTAAAACAAAACTTAAAATATTCAGAGTAAATCATAATTTTCAAATTTTCACAGTACATTTAAAATGATGAACATATACAATAACTGCTGAAACTGCTGTGGAGTGTTCTCTATATTCTGATGCCATATTATTTTGTCAGTGCAGCTATGTCTCAGCAACCCTTTGCTCAAAGACTCAGTAACACTACACACTTCCATAACCATCTACTCTCTATGTGTCTCTGAGTTTTGTTAGAACAAAACTTTTTCTAGTAATACATAAATTGCTGAAAATGTTGTCAAAATGCTACAGTATTTTGCTTGGAAAAAAGGAATACTGGACTACAAAGTAGGGGACATCACTTTTCCAGAAGCATTATTAATGGGAACTATTTTAGTCTTCAGTGACAGGGAACAACAGGCTGTAGCATTTCTTCAAGTTAAGAATAGAAAATAACTGTACTTGCAAGAATTCAATTACTCTGCATTAAAACTGTCATGGGGTTACCGTACATTTATACATCAGAAAGTCAGTAAATTATTTTTCTATAGTCTCTCAAAGATGATTTTTTTTCCTTTCTGTTCTGAATGCCAAACTCCTGACTGCTTCTCCACCACAGAGACTTCATATCTGGATAGCCGACATCTGTAAAAACATTTCTAATGAAAACACTACTAATACAACCCCCTGGAGAAACAAATGAAATGAGATCTAAGTATGCAGCCGCCTTTCTACAGCTCTGTCTTTAACAATAGTGAGACTAGTGCTTCCCATCCAAGCCTTGACACAGGTCATGATCATTTAGGCACAGTAGTAGCAAAATAAGTAATTGTGTAAATATGTATTAACTGGTATAAATACTTCAGTAGCACTTAGAAGATATGATAAAGGACTTCTGGTTTTAGTTGTGCATTAAGGTTTATCTCAGTGGATGGAAGGGAGAAGCATTTAAACTGCTGTGAAGGAGAACTACAGACTGAATACTTGAAAGCTCAGTGCCAGATATAACAATGCTTCTTTTACACAACAGCAGTTTTGAAAGTGTATTAGTGTTAAAAGTGTTGGATCACTGCTAAAATATTACAGAAACAATGGTTATAGCCTCACTCCAAAAGAACAGTATACTGTAAACATCAATAGTGAAACTATATACTTAAATAATTCAGATTCAAAGCAAAACAATGCCATCTTATTTTTAAAATAATTTGTCATATTTTTTCACAATGCATTCCACTGCTTTAATATGTAAATAAGAATTCAGACACAATTTTCCTGTTAAGTAGTTTAACAACTATCAGGGGAGAGAGGTATGTTTCTTTTTAAGACTTCTCAAAATCTTAGCTAATGCTCCATACCAAGGAGTATAAATACACAACCATCCAGGTTTCCTTCCTAATACACTTGTATTAAGTAATTGATGCAATTCTTTGGTAGCAAAGACCAGTAACAGCAAATCCTCACCACTGGCAGAAAAATTAGCACATCCTGATGCAGGAAGGGATCCTCTGCCTGAAGACCATCAGGAAAAAACAACAGTGTTTCTAAAATGCCCTGATTTTCAGGTGGGCTAATGCTTTTCCTCTAAAAGATTGGGTTGCAAAATACAGGATATAATCGAAGTTTCCTTATTCAAAGGGAACTGCAAGATCTGAGCCCAAATCCTAAGGCAGTAGAAGGCTGGAAATGGTTTGGCATGGAACTGATACAGAACAGCCACCCCATCCCCCCACTTGGGTTCTCAGAAACATATCGGTAAGAGTACTTGTTTTGAAATAATTCCATTAACTTTCCTAGTGAAATCTGGGAACAATAAAATCAGTAGGAATTTGCCAGAATTCCAGGAGGGTCTAGCTGCTGCTTCTCTTCCCACCACAGTTTCTCTGGTGTATGGAACCAGGACTGAACCTGTAAATGCAGGTCTGATTTCCAGCAGTCTTTTTATGTTGGATAAATTAAAATGAGCTTCTTATCTCATGCATCTGTTTCAAATGACATTTTATTTGCAATGAACAGAGATTGAAATAAAAAATTTAAGATATTTCTGATTAAAAAATAGTATTTGTTCTCCACTGAATAACTACGACATTTAAAATGGCTTTGAGATAATAAAAAGGCAAATGGAAACCAACATAAAAATTTTCTTCAAAGAAGAGTAATATTGAGGTAATCTCTGCTATACATATCTACTACAAATATATATCTTGCTTCTGGAGTACTTCAGTCTAAAGCTCATAGACAAACTGTGCTGGAAAAAAATAAACTGAAACATGAAGCTTAGAGTATCCTCATTCTAATACAAACTATGAACACTAAGAATAATGACTATACAACAAAACAAAAACGTTCTTTTAATAATCACAAAATTGATGCTTTGCACATTGTAAGCTGTGATCTTTCAAATGGCTAAGTGTACCCAAATGGCTTAAATTATCAGGTTCATAAATGTCTTTAAAAAATAAGTATTCTACGATTTATTTTACTCAATACTTTGATTTATTAGAGAGAAAACTCACCCAAGTTTCCTTTCAAAACCCACGTCAACAAGATTGCTTTTTTTTTTTAACCTGCCACAGAAGAAGTTCAATTAGAAATTAAAAAGTGAAATTAACTTTGATTAACAAGTTCATTATTTTATGGATTCGAGCACTAAAGACTATCATATTACTGGATATAGCAAACTTTTTTGTTGAAATACATTGTTAAAAAAATGCAAAGTTCTTAATATTTACTTAAAAATCAAATTTTATTGAACAAAATAATACACCTGGAAAATGACAGAATACCAGTTCCAAAAAACTGACCAGTTATGAAAATTTAGTCAACACTGTCTTTGTAATATTTAAGTCTTAGGCACCCTCCAGTGTTTGAAAAAGAAACTACACAAGTGAGTAAGCATTTGAAGAACAGCAGTGTGAACAAGTTTTCCTGTCAAGACAGAAGCTCTCTGGGTCATTCACAGTAATTGTATATAACCATGCGTCAGTGATATGACACAGCCATGGTGAAAAAAATATTGTACAATTACATGTCATGGATTTTTATTGGATTTAAGGAGCTGGTATTTTCTTTGCTAGTGGAAAGGGATCTCTTTAAGCACACTACTTTGAAAAATAAGTAAGGTGTGCAAAGTTTTACGAAAGCATTTCTTATAAAGTCTGGTACTGATAATTATTCAAGTACTCAGTTAATAAGATCAGTTTTATAAAGCTTGTTTATAACTTTTCTAAGGAATCTAAATTGATAGTTTACTTAACAGAAGACACACCCATGGTAAAGAGGAGGAAAACCAATGCATTTAGAGGTAAAGCCAGATAAAATATAACCCTCTCCCCATTTTATAATTAATACCAAATTAATTTGTATAATTATGTACTACAATAGTTTTTAGAAATTAACACATTTTATAATTAATAGAAACCAGGAAGGTCATATGTACACAACCATGTCTATGAAAGTTCATTGATTTCATATAAGAAACCCAAGCCAATAATTTCGCCATTAGTATCTTTGCTTGTTTAAAAGATCCTAAGAATTTTTGTACTAAACACTCAAAGAGAAACACTTGTGAGTACAGGACAGACAAAAATGCCTATTGAAAGGACAGTGTTGTAAGTTAATGTTATTAGGTAGATCCACACAAATCTAATAGAGACAGACTGAGGGCTGAAAACCAAAACCTTTTCGATTGTGATTATGCACAAATGTAAATTAATTGTGGATTTCTGTTCTGCACCCTATTCATACTTCCACAGTCAAACAAAACTTTATATACAATTTAAGTGGTAATGAGATAACAAGTTTTAAATTACATATTAAGTAACTTCAAAGTGATTACATCTTCACTGAAAAAAATAAAAATCTTTACTTAAAACAAGAGCTTTCCTACGCTTGTGTTCAGAATGTAAATTCACTGAATTATTGTTTCAATTAACTCTCCTCATTAGGGAGCAATGTAACAATGCCTGCCTACTTCTGAATAAGGTCTTTATTCTCCTGGGTTCACCCTTGCCAGTCCATGTGTAAAGCTGACATGGTAACCAAAGGATTTTACCTGTACAATCAGGCTAGTTAATAACCAGTTCAGCTTCAGTTTCATAAGGTTTGATTTCCCCCTACACACACACACACACACACACACACACTCAAACTCTTGTCTGTTATTTACTACAGCACTTAATTATGTGAACTACAGTCAGAGAAGCAAAAATTGATTACCTTGTCATTTAGTAAGAAAGTAACATCTGGTCAATGCTGCAATTCATTTCAGAATTAAGAGTTTTGTCAGGGAAAGCAGATGATATCACTTTTCCCTGGTATAGCTGAAGAGATATTTTTAAAAATTGAAGGAAATCATGACAGTATTGACCAAAAAAACCTCTTAGAATGAATATTAAAAATATTACAAATAAATCTAGTCAGGGTGATGCAAAAAGAGGTAGTAAACATTTCAGAAGAAAGTACATAGGATAAATATATTTACACACATATATATACATATAAGTATAAAAACATTATAAACCAGTCACTGCCACTGTAAAACTTACAACTGTGCTTAACTTGACATGTTGCAAATATTTACATTGACTTCAAAGAGAGCTGACAATAGCATGCAAAACAAAGCATGACATTACATATTTTGCAAAGTAGTATATGTTTATAAAAATCACTCTGTTGAGATTTCGGCTCCTTTTAACAGCTTTTTGTACGCTTTTAAATAGTGATGTTCCTTTTAGCAATAGCTTCTCTGATTTGACGATCAAGTTCACTTACAATATGGTCTTCATGATTATAGACTCCTGTTCTCAACAGTGTATCCCTCTCTTCTATCAGACGAGAGAGGTAATCATCTGTGTTCTCATTTAGTTTTCTACAATGAAGACTATCCACTCTATCCGTAGAAGTATCTTTAGCATCTTGCAATTGCTTTCTCTCTTCTTCTTGTTGTTTTAGCCTGATTTGATAAAAGAGAAAGAATTAGACAGTGAGACATACTAAAACCCACTCTGACTATCCTTATATTAAGTCTTTAGTTCATAAAGGTCATGCTTAATAAAATAATGAAATCTGTAATGGTAACAAATTATTCTCTCACTGGGAAAAAAAACTCCAAGTAAAAGAAATGTTAATATAATAATTAAATTCCTTGCAAAACTTTTTCTATATGCCTATGTAATTATGACACTTGCAATCAAAGATTCTACTTTGATAATGCAAACTGTACTCAAATTAAAAAGGTTCAACATACAAAACTAGTGCAGAGAGTTTTTGGAGGACATTAGGTAGATCCACAGTATTCTAAATTAAGGTATTCTAAAAAGGAAGAGTATACATGCCTTGTTCTTTTCTTAACCCCACAGTTATACTTAGAACTGAAAGATCAAAATAGCAAAAAGCCTGGTGCTGTAAAACTAAAACCATAACATAAAAACCAGATACAATGGCCTTAAATATAGACTTTGCTATTCTCCAGTACTGTTGCAGTCTATAAAAGTACAATCTTTACCTAAGAGACACTAAACAGTGTTCTTTCACTGGACTGACAAACAACTATAATCATGAGTTAATTGAACTTTCTCCTATTTTGAGGTTGACAGTAAGAAAAAAGGGAAGGGACTAGAGGGGAGGAACCTTACTAATACTTTTATACCTGTTAAGTTCATTTCTAATATCCTCCAGCTCTTGTCGGTCTGTTTTTCCCAGCTCTTTTTCTTCTGCTGCCAAGTAGCGTAACCTCATGTGCTCCAGCTCTTGCTGTTGCTTTTTAAGATGAGCCATTGCATTTTCTTGTTCACGCTTATGAGGGAAGAGGTGAAGACATAACTCAGCTGAATATGTGATTAAAGGTAAAAGTGCTAATTATAGTGACAGCAAAAATTTAGGAATTTTAGAAGTTAGCAGAATGTCTTATTGCATTGCAGATATCACCAGCTAAGACCAATGACTTTTACAATCACAGAAAACCTGTCTAAGCTGGATCAGGTAAAGCCCAGTCACAGATATCTTTACATTAACAAAACAGCAAAAACATTAACTAACTCTTGTACTAACTCTGGCTTAAGTCGGTAAACATAAAACATATATTCAAAGTACTGGGATTTATCCCTTGGCTACATGATATTTTAAGTGATAAATATTTTTGAGAAAATAAAAGCTAAGTAGCTGCAGGAAACTTACATTATCAGTCCCATAGTGCCTAGTATAAAAGCTTCAAGACCTACTTTTTGAAACTGCAACATGTGCTTAAAAAAATAAGCCCTGAAACCAAAATTCTGGCAAGATGTCTTTTCACATTTGCACAGGGCTATGTGAAATTTTAGATAACTTGTTTTGTGGATTTAATCCAATCAATCTGCATTCCAGAAGTTGACTTGTCTTTATTTTTTTAAGGTCTATATAGACAGTGTAAAAAAAGGTAAGGTTTGAATCCACAACCACTTCGTGACAATAGTGTGTTAATGAGAAACATCATCCTCTCTCCACTTGTTTTCCCTCCTAGTTATTTTCCATATGACCTTGTCAGTACAGTCTCACACTCTGAATAAGACAGAAGACTTGAGGTACTTAAAGTAAGACAGGAAATTATACAAACATCCTGGATCTAAGCATATTGTGAAATGCAAGGCTGCCATTGTAATTTTGACATTGCCTCCATGGGAAATATTCGATTGTTAATAAAAATCAGTTTTATATTTATTATGGGGTTAAAAAGATATTTTTTTTGTTTGATAGGTGTGAGCATATTCTTTATACAGTCAACCTAATAATATTTGAAAGACTTTAGTCAGACAGTTTCCCGAATCTCAGTTGCCAGCACTTTAGGCACTCCCTGTTGATGATCAGTAATTTACAAGAAAATCTGAATTTCACAAGGAATTTGTATAAACCAAAGACTCTGTTCATGTGAACAGACAATGCAATGGAGAAGTACTTGACAAGAAATCACAGCATGTATGTAAACACAGATACTTTATTTTTATACTAAATTCAATATACCACCCAGTCAAATTGAATGTTAGAACTGCAGTGAGAAGTATAAAGCTTGAAGAACAACTTGTGAAAGGGATAGATACTAATAATAAAACCAGAAGCAGAAATCCTGTCAAAGAGTCTACAGCTGATAAATAATTGAAGCATAAAAAAATCATTTGGTGAAAATAAGGCCATAGTCCTTCTATCCCCATCAAGAGTTCATTACAGAAGAACATTCCCATGTGCAAGACACCCTTTTTTAAAGTGGGACAGGTTTGAAGAACAGTCTCAGACTGAAGTAGAATAGATTTTAGAATAGGAGTCTACAAATACATATAGGAAATATTAAAAAGGCACCACAGACACCTTTTTTTTTTTCAAGAATTTTCAAGACTTAAAATGAAATTCAAACAAAAAGGTGCAAGACTAACTGAAACTTAGTCTTAATCCATCACCAAAACTGGTACTGACACCAAAGGAATAACTACTTTCCCAGTTTTTATTTCATTCTTTCTTTAAACAGAGTCCTCAGAAACAGCCAGGTACCACCAGCAGCCCTTACTTGGCCACACTGGTCAAACTGCTTGAAACCATAACTAAGACCAAAACTAACAAGTTGTATGGGTACACCAGAAAGTACAAATCCAGCTTTTGTTGAAAAGTCAGTCTTCCAAGTAGTCTTAAAAAACAACTACTGAAACCACCTACAACCAAACAGAAAACTAAGTTGCCATGGAGAAAATATTCTCAGATTACTCAAAGGTTAGAACACCAGAGGAAGGATAGCAATTGATCATTTCCACAAGAACAAGAAGGTAACAGTGGACTCCACAAAAATCTACTCTTCAACATATTCATAAATGAGGAAATCACACTAGAACAGTTTGCAGCTGATACAAAATTATTCAGTGGAGAAAAAGTGGATGTGAAAGATTGCGATATTATGGACACAAAAATATGAGTTGGTTTGAAAAGGAAACAGATAAGTTAAGAACACATTCACTTATGTCTGTTAAACACGATATCCTGACTGCAACTGCTAGCTCATGATGTACTTATGTAACTGACTGATATATCTGGAGGATATGCAAAGATATCCAAAGTGGATTTCTTGATCTTGTGCATCTACTACTGACCTTTGTATGGACCAGGCTGATACTTCACATCAGTTCACTAGTTAGGTTTTTCCCACCCAGCAAAAAGCACTAGCTGGGTTTCTAGTTCTATTTGAAACTAGAAATTTCTAGTTTCTATTTGAAACTAGAAATATTCCAATTAGAGACATGATTCAAGTTATTAAAGGATTGGAAATTAACCACTTAATCTATATTTAAGCTTCTTGAGGATAGAATGCTTGAAGATAGACATTTATGTTTTAAAAAATGCTGCAGATAAAGCAGTGCTATTCAAGTATTTACAAAGAAGAGATAGAGGGTGTTTGGATTTTTTTCTCTACAGTCCCAGCAAATATCACAATGGTATTCTCCAGTCTCCAAATATAGACAGGCAACAGCATCCAGACAGTAAATCCAGACTTCATATATAAAATCAACTATGAGGAGGAATGAAATAAACAAGCTACAAGAAATAATGGAATTATTTTAACTACTTTGATAGTTGGACTTACTTTGAGTTGCTTATTCTGCTAAATACGGGTAGGAAGATAAAATGTTGGGCATGATCTAGTCTAAATAGGTTGGTATAAAACCAGTACAACTTCAGCTACAGAATAAGTAAATAGATTGACAGCAAATCTGATTAGCTCAATTACCCACAATCTAGAAGTATGAGGACAGGCTAATATTTACTTCTTTTCGAGATCATCAATCATTCTATTTGGTGTCCCCATTTGATCTGCTCAGCTAAATCCTTTTCAAAATTAAGCAAATTAAAACATCACTGTTCAGAAAAAAACCAAAACAACCAGACAAAACAAACTAATGCAAACATGAGACCTAAAATTTGAGTATATTAAATCTCCTCTGTAAAGTTCCATTCAGTCTCAGGGAGGAGTCATCACCCTGTTCATGGAGAAAAGGATTAACTTTAGAAGTTCCTCAATTCCGTTCATTCATGCCCTCATTGTACCATCTTAAACTAGAGCTGCTGTCATGGGAAGCTGGGGTATTAATCTAAGTGTCAAATTTGTGTATCTGAACAATTCTATGTGAGAATTTTTTTGAAGGTATGTTGGACAAAAATCACTTGAGAACAAAATACTGAAAAACTAAGGCAAAACAGACTAGCACTTGCTACTAGGACAGAAGTACTTTCATATACAGACAAATCATCACATAGCTGTGACTACAATGAGTTGCAGCCTTCTAATACAGTCCTTTAATTTGTAGAGCATATTATTCAGATGTTAATGGAAAGATTTTAAAAGTGTTCTTACAGCTGCATTTCAGAGAAAGTCATAACTGCATGCTGGCCATAGGAAGTATGTGGGACTACTAGATCTGTGACATGCTGCTATGTTACTTTTTGAGGCAGGAAAGTCCAACAATACAGAAGTTTCTGCTATTCAGCAACATGCTCACAATGACAATCTGAGGGCAAACAAGGCATTTTAAACAAGGTCTAAGTAGAAGTATACGTTAGAAGTACATACACTTAAGGTGAACTGAAAAATGTCTGAAGCTCAAGCAGACCAGAAAGAAGACACAATATTCCTAATGCTTTGATATTGATCAGAAGGAATCTTTTTTAATAAATTGGTCCCTTATACCCTCACTGAAAAGTTCATTTCAGAACCATAATTCTTTTTATTAAGAAATATCTCTGGTGATGTTTAATTAAACCAAGGACTAAAGGGAATTATGAGAAGTCAAACAGATGAAGGAAAAGCAAGGCTCTTCTGCAGAACCCTTTGTTCAGTTCTGTTCCTTTTGATACTTTTCTCTGGGAAAAATGTCTATTAAGAAAACCTCAATAAAGAAAAAACCAACCAAACCCACTGTTACTAGTGAGCACACTCTTTGCTCAGGATAATATTCATAAATTTGTAGGGAAGTAAGATTTAATGTAGAGTATGCCAAATTCTTCTTTTCTTGATAGAGGAGAAAAACTCTAATCAGTACATTTTGTCTCCAAGTTAATGGTGGGTAGAAATTCCTTTAAGACAAATGTGATTCAAAATTTAATTTGATCACTAATACAATTGTGATATAAACACAACAAATACGTGGCATTTTCTTATTTGGGGTATTGAGGTAAAAGTCAAGACTAATTCTAGTCAGTGAAAGTCAAGAATTTCAGAAGCATCCCATGCTCTGACCCTGAACAGTGACGTATAAGCACAATAATATTACCTTAAAAAAATAAAAATCAACACTTTCTGAAGCAAGTTATCCCTACCTTTCAGTTTAAGACAGCCCAACTTGGAAAAAAAGACACTAAAACAAGTGAGAAAGGATTTTGCACATTCATTTACAATGGATCCTGTGTGTAGTTTACATTACACACTTCATAAGCTGTGATTTTTAAATGTCTTTCCCAACATTAGTCTTTGACTCCTCTAAAATGTCTGTCATAACAATTTGTAGGGTGCATAACAGAAAATTTACTCTATGTATACCATTCATAGCAGACCAAGAGAAACCCATTTCCTAATAATCCATCAATACAAGATGGCAAAGAATTTACAAGAGTTGCTAAAAAGGGAGGCATGCTGATTTTGAATTCATTTATATGTAATTTGGTTATTATACACTAACAGACCATAAAAAGACTGTCTTTTGTTACAATGAGAGAGAAAGAAGGATTTCTTATTCACCACAGTGATGAAATTGGTGTTACTTTATTCAGGTATTAAGTCCACTTTTTCCATGACAACGTAACAGTCCGCTAAGCAACAAGCGGCGCATCTTTTCAACCCTGAGAAGGAGCAGAACTCTACTACACAGTAGCACTTGAAATGTAGCAAAATTTACTGTGAGATCTTGCAAAGAGAAAAAACAATATTAACAAAACACTTCTGCACATTTATAGTACAAATAAAGTCCAGCATTTCTAGCTCCCTTTGCAACATCTTAATTTTATTCTATGTATACTGAAAAACCAAGTTATAATTGAATACAAAGTATTCTTTAAGTGTACCTCAATGCACACAAGTTTATACATATATATTCATGCTAAAGCTCTCAGTCAAGCCTTTCTGATAGTTTCCTCATATAATGAATATCCTAAAATGAACATTTCAGATTTACTCCCAGCTGCCTGTTCTAGTCAGTCAGGATGTTTAAAACCTCAGTAAGAATTAATAGAATTTTTGATTTTAAACACCTAGAATTTTGCATTTTTAAATTTCAGCTAAGAGAACACTCCAGAATCATCAGCTGCTGGACTAAAGGCAATTTTGTAATAGAAGATAGAACCCATCAGAAACTCAGAACACTTGGAAATACTTTACACTTGCATCACCACCCAATAATCATCAGCTAATCATCATCATCCCATAGTAAGGCAGCCAGAGATAAACCAAGAGCATTATGTGCAAATTGCTCTGAAAATTACCTTTTCAATATGTATTAGCTGGCCCAGGTACCTTCCCCTACACTACTGTCTCAGCACTGCTAGTCATGCTACTCCCTTTGCTCATTTTCTTTCCTTCACCCTCCAGCTCCTTCAGTAAAACTTATCACCAATATTCCTTTCACTTAGTAATTTCATATTTGCCATCCTCCTTTTACATGCCCACAAACAAAACAAATCCAAACCAAACAAGGTTGCATATGAATTATAAAATAATTTACTTGAAGGTTTTACTACTTTTCTTCATTAGTTTTTGTCTCTAATGTAGTGCTTGAGACATGGAATCCTGTTTTATAAGCTTGCATGGTGGAAACCTCAATAATGTTTTTAAGCTTATGATACTGTGGAAATAACACTACTAAATAAAAATTAACCAATAATAATAACCCCTCAAAATTTCAATTATAATCAGATCATAAAAGAATCCCTGTATGCCGCCAGGTGCTTTAGTTAAGAGGCTCTTCAATCAAGGAAGCACAATCTTTATTTTGCCATAGCTGCCTATAAATCCAAAAGGGAGATGTAAACATGCATACACTAGACTAAACAATGGCTAAATAGCAGCCACTATTCACTCTCCCACTCATACATACCATGCAAGTCTGTGGGAAAAACCTACGATTGAAGCTAAGGAACTCAAGTAAAGTTTTCTGAAAATAACCCAGAGCTGACAAGTCAGTAGGAGAGCCTGGATGGTTTCAAGACACAGTTTTTAAGCAAGATTTGGACCCTCAACTGTTTTTTTCTTTTTTTTTTTTATGTGACTTATTTTTTTAATGAAGATTTACATTCTATCCTGGCTAAATTACTAACAAATTAATCAAATTAATTACTGAGTAGATAAGCAAGATACTAGACAAGACAGAGTGAATTGTCAGCCAGCCAACTTGGTCTACGTTGTTTTAAACAAATGCATCAGTGCTGGTTCTAACAGGTCTGTAGGGCACAAACACATTAAAACGCTTACAAAAATATCTTTTCCAGAACATTCAATGCCTGTACATTGAGATTTCAGAGGAAATCTGATTAAGATTATCAACTGCTGAAACTGACATTTCTGAGTCAGTTTTGAGTTTTGTATTCATACGATGTTTCTTACATCTAGACAGGTACTGAATCTAAGATCTCTGTAAGCATGTATGCAAATTTCTGCAAATAGTTTGATTCCTCTCAGAAATAATGTTAACACACATCAAAAAATATGGAAGTCTTATTTGTGTAGTATTGAGATTGCCCAGTCAGCAAACACTGAAGGACAGTTTTTGGAACCTCCAAAAGAGATAAAATCTACCTGGGTGCACAGATACGTAGCTAGCTGTTGACATTTTTGTCTCCCTAAGGCCGAACAGAGGTATAAGAAATGAAGCATTAATACAGAGTTGCAGTGAGTAACAGAGAGGAAAGAAAAGTAAACTGAGTGAAGTCTACTGCCACTCAGCTTTACAAACTGTGTTAAAATTCAATTTTCATCTGTATTTTTAGCACAGGTAAGTATGATATATGTATATGTGCCTTCATGTACTTCAGTAATACTGGCACTGTGTTTAGTATTCAAAATCCTACAAATGGAGAAGTTTAGATCATATTCTATTAACGGTCCCATACTTTTTTAAGTTATGTGCTGCATACCTCACAGTCTGCAAAATATAAAACTATCCCAGATGTATGCTAAGAACTAGTTCCAAAGTAAAAGAAAACTTTTTAATTAACGAAACATTGACTTTTATGCTTGCAAATCAGAAGAGTGTTTTACTAAATGCTTAGCCTGTAGATTATGCTTCTTTAATTCACAAATTGACTGCACCAGGTCACCTTTAAGTAATGGAAATCTCTGTTTAAACATTTTTTTGGCAATGGGCACAAAGCATTAGATCTCATTTCCAAGACTTACCAGCTGGGTTTTGTCATTAACATTTATTAACAATCTAAGATATGGCTTTCAGCGTCTAATCCTCACTACACAAATGTTTTGTATAGTTCTCTAGAGAGCTTTGGTGTGACAAATTACTGGCACAGATTACAGCCCTGTGACTATTCACCAGAGGCAATGCAAAATTAACATGGTACTAATCCAATTTAAACAAGAAATTGGTCAAATTATGCACAATTGCACAAATCATTTGAACTAAAGCAAATCTAGAATTCCTTAAGCAACAGTTTCCAAATTTATATTTAAAACAGAGTAAATGGGTTTTTATCAGATCTGCTTCAACTTTTATTTGGCTCTTTAAACTGAAATTCTTTATCAATGGACCAAGTATAAGATGAAGCACAGGAGTATAAAAACCACAAGAAACTACTTTGAAAGGGTTTGTTCTGTCATAGAAAAATTTTAGGTAGCATAATTCACTGTACATGTCAACTTATTTTATGGTACAGACTTTCAGCAAGAGGGTCAGTTGAAACTATCTACATATGCTAATAAATTCAGACCATCAGGTTTCTGGTAATGAAATTTGTAATAAGAACCTGATAGTGATGCACATTAGCATTAATGTGGCAAGCAACAATCTTCTCTTTTATGCTACAGGAATTTTAAAACATGGCAAGGAAAAAATAGCTTGGACATATCCGACTGCTGAAAAAAAATCTTAATTAGAGAGATAAGATGTATATTCTCACTCCTATCATCTCAAATCATAAATGTTTCAGAAATTGGAGATTAGAATTCATAACTCCTTTTACCACTAGGCAAAAAAGGAGTAATTTGAAGATGGCAAATAAACATGAGCTTTTACTTACTAATACTGATTATAGTGCATATTTGCTCTCTTTAAAGAGCGATAAAAATTACTAAATTAAGAAACAATTACAAATTAGGAGCGTGTGGTATTAACTTCTGTTTACTCTCCAAAACCTGAATATTCTATTAGTAAGAATTAAGTAGGTACTGTAATCCTTAAAAAAAACAACACTGTTTCTCAACACCTGGAATTAGGTGTGAATACAGGTAATAAAAACTTTTTACTGAACTTGAATTCTGAAGCTTTATGTCCATGTCAAGGTTTGTTCAGTAATTGCAATTAATCATTTACTAGTTTGTCAAGGCCAAAGGAAATGCTTGCCGTTCTCAAATATATTGTTTAGTTATTTTAATTCAAAAAACACAAATGATGACAAAAGCAGAAATGCAGTATGAAGGATGAAGCTGCTACTGTTGCAAGTTTGAATGAAGTAATTTCTAGTCCTATGTAGAAGACTATATCTATATAGACACATACACACAAACAAAAGAGATCTGTTAGAACACAGTAGTAAAATAGTATGCCACCTTAGCATAAGCTTAGGAATTCCAAAAATGGAAGAAAATTCCACTTGTGGTTTAAATTTTCTGTAAGTTTACTTCATTTTACAGCATTCATTAAATCATAAACCCTTGTTTCTAAAAGTGAAGATTTGTTTCTCATTTTTACCTTTCATTTATTATATAACAAAAACACATAACAGGATTTTAACTGACAAAGTTGATTGGGATAGTAGCAAAATATTTTCTCTGAAAGTGCTGATTTAGCGTTATTTGGAATTAAATTAAACCTTTTCTTTTTTACACACCTGCTTTTAACTACATCAGCTTTCTTTGTAAGTGCAAGCCTTGGTCTTTCCCAAGTTCAGTGCCAAACATAAGCCAGTTTTGTTGTTCTTGTTTTTGTTAAAAGCATAGCTCAAAGCTTTACTTTGCAAAGGCAAACAGTAATAAAATGAAAACTGCCAATAGTTGATAGTAATCCTAGTAGCTTCCAACATGACATGACATTAACTTGATTGTCTCATATGACCAAAGAAAACCTGCATACCTGTTTTAACCTTGCAAGTTCTTTCAAAGCCCTTGTCCATTGTTGTTTGTAGTGGAGCTTCGACTTGGTAGCTGACTCTAACTTTCTTTCAAGTTCAACCTAAAAGCAATTAAACTCATATCAGCTGAAGCAATAACAGCAGTAACAATCACTGAAAGATGTATATATACAAAGGGTCTGGTTTAAGAAAAGTGTTTATGTAGTGTAATATACAACATCATCTACAGCTGTTATACAATATAATGTAAATATTATGGCACATGAACATTTTCTTGTTTAAAATATAACCTTATTTTTATTGGATGGCCGTCTATACAAAAAGCAAAAGATTACTTTTTAGCACTAAATCTGCTGATGTAACCTTTAAATTTAATATTCTCAAATTAGCCATCCCTTTATCCCCTCTTTATTCAAAGTAAGATGATAAACACTAATGGAAATGTTGATGAATATATTTCATTGTTAAAAGGTGTGTAGATTTTTTTCTTTCCTGCTGATGGAAGATATGTCCTACATTCTTTTCTCTGAAATACACATCTATACAAACCATTCTTTAAAATACGTATATTTAATGTGACCCTGAACCTTTAAAAATTGTTACATACTAAAAAAAATGTTGCTTTCTATGCTGTGTGCAATAAAAGTTTAATATAAAAAGGCAAATGAAAACAGTTATGAATGAAAAATATAGGATTTTTAATTCACATCTGAAGCAATGATATTTTCTTGTAATTTAACAAAACTTATTTCCATTAAATTTGTGAAGATCTTAGAGCACTTTTGTTTTTTAACTAATGTAACAAAAATAGGAAATGTAAAAATATTTAAGGTAAGAGTTTAAAAAGTCTGTAGAGACAAAAAATATTTTGAATCATTTGCTTGCATTATTAGAAGTTATTCAAGCATGCAGCAACATGCAGACTGGCCATATAACTAAGTGCATTTTGTGCCAAGAAGCATGGTCGAATTTTTTTCAGCATATTCAGTCAACAGTTTGACTCAAACCTTGCAATAATTCTGAGCATTAAATGCCCATATCTGTGGTTTCAATTAAACTCTACTTAAGGCACATATGATTTTTAAGAAATCAGCTTATGATGATGACTCCATTCCATGGGTAAGTAACACAATCTCTTTCCAGAAATACTTAACTATAAAAATGGACATAATGGAATACCAGTCTAAATTAATACTCAGAAGAAAATACTTGTCTTTCTTCAGGTTTATAAATAGAATGTTGAGAGTCCCCAGCATAAATCCATGACTTAAATATATAGGTTAGGTTTTTTCCTGCCTTATCCTTTACCATTACTGCTTCTCATATAGAAATAAGGCCACTGTTGGTCTTACTTGTGTCTGAATATTTAAAGTCTGAAGAAATAATTGAAAGAAGTAAAACAAAATGGACAAATTAATCAGTTTATCACTACTTTATACCACCCTTACCACTGAATGGACCATTGTGATAGTTTTTAAGGACTAGAAAAGTCCAATATACCTTTTCTAAAGTGAGAAGATTTATTTCCGATTGTAGCTGGATTTCTGGTTTGCTACTTTGCTGTTCTTTGTATTGTTGGAACTCCTTCTCCAAAATTTTATGCTTATTTTCTGCTTCATAAAGCTACATTGAAGATAAAAAAATGAAAGTTAGCAGAAAACCCCATTCATAGACAAATAATTAGGTTATAGAACTTAAGTTGCCTCTTAGACCCTGGAACAAACATCTTACTGTCAATTATCTGATATAAACAAACACTGAAAGCTATACATTCATAATTAATGATTTCTTGATGATGGCACACAGCAATATTTTAATAGGAAGAATTTTAAAGAGGATCTTTACTAAGCACTGGAGAGGAAAAACCAAATCTGTCCTCATACAGAGATCAAAATTTACATGCATTTTTACTCACATTTCTAAAACAATTTGCAGAAGTCATACAGAAAGCAAAATAAATAAGGTTTACACATATCTTGAAACAAAAAAGAAAAGCCAGTGTTATCTACTATATGTAGTTTCATTACTTACTCAATTTCACCAGCATAACTTTTTAGGAATGCCTGCAAAAGGAAACAGCTAATACTTTGTACAGCCAAATGATTTAGATGAAAGGCTGAAGTAGAAAGGCTTCAGTGACTAATGACTTAATGCTGGGTACCTCTGCCCTCACAGTGTACTTCCACAGTTTCAAGATTTTTATAAAGTGAGTAGGACTTTTTTTCATTTTACACAGGTAATTTGAAAACTGATGCCAATACACAATTATTCGACACACAAAAAGTAAACAAGTCAAATATTTAACAGCATTTCTTACTACGCCATATCAAAAACATTATGTTTCCCAGCAGTACCTTACATTGTTGTTCTTCTGTTAAATATTATTCAACTATAAATACCTTAATGCACCTGATGGAACTGATGCATTCCATCACAGAATATGGTCCCACATGCTGCTCTTGTAATTATGTCCAACCAGATAATGCAAGTATTTCCATGAATTGTATCCAGCAGTTTAGCGTACTGGGTGAAAATACTTTAGAGAATTGATTTCTGTTTCAAAGCCTACAACTTCCTCTACTAGTACATCAATATTTTAATTCTTTGGATCTCCTAGTTGCCTCACCTCCATTTTTCTTCCAAAATTCTAATTTTTACATCTATTATCATTTCAGAATGGACATAAAGCAAAGATGATTCGTAGGGAGCCATACAAAAACACAGTCGACTACAGTTGTTTTTCACATATAAGTGCAATAGCCAACTTGAACAAAAGGTACTGCTGTTTATCACTATTCCATTTTTACCTATTTCATTTTAAAGCAGAGATACAGACATGACGCTGATGACAAAGAAAGTAACTAATTTCTTTTTTTATGAAAAATGCCAGTTCTCCCTAGCACTTCTACAATGTTCAATTTGTTGTTTGGTTCTGGAAACACTTTCAAAAGTTGAATTTATCGTGAGACCTCAGGTTGCAGACTGTTCGGAAACTACGAAAGTCATATAAATAAAGCATGACTTCCTTATTCAGGAAGCGAGAGTGATGTACTTCAAGGTGGATGCTTCAAGGATCTTCCCTTGCACATAGTGGGGCTTACCTCCAAACAAATTTAATCTTAGAGTTCTCTAAATGTCTACGTATGAAAGCAGTATATTGACAAATCACTTTAAAAGGTAAGGAATAAGTTAAAGTAGAGTGTTTAAAACTATTAGAATTCACTCCAGAACATTACGTGTTAAAAAACAAACAACAATTGAAAACCCCCTATACAAACAAAAAACTCCACATTCAAAGAGGTCTAGAGGAGGAAAGAAATATGAAGAATATGTGGTAACAACCACCACATATGGAAGCATATCAGGAACAGCACAGAGAAAGACAGCTGGCATCATCTGGAAAGAATGGTCTTTATACAAAACCAAACAAAACAATGGGGCTTGTGTTTGGGAGAGAGACAGCATGACAACTACCTATGCAATCAGGAACGGTCTGTCACACAGACACTAAATGGTTCTTCATAATTATTCAGTAATGAGCTTAAAATGAACAAATTCTTTTTTAAAATATACAACACATAATTAAATTTTAGAACTCACTGCCACAGAATATTGCAATAACATTTTTTAGAAGGAATCAGATGAGTTCATGAAGAATACTTTGACTGATGGCTAGTAAATAAGAAACATTGACTCTGGCTAAGAGTACATATAAGCCTTGCTGGTACTGTTGGGTATATCAAAATTGCATTTTCTCACTGTCCAATTTCTTATTTTCTTGCCCTCTAAATCCAACCATTGCCGCAACACAATGTTGAGCTAAATGATCTTTGGTCTGATAACTCTGTTCTAAATAGGAAAATCAAAGTGATTGTCATTTAAAAAAAATAAAAAATATATAAAAGCAGCCTGTGAAAGCTAAAAAAAAGCCAGCAGGAGCCAAAGGAATAAATTTGAATGAAGAATACTAGTTGGTGGCATTTGGTTGCTAGAGCATGATGAACTATTGCCTGTCTCATCTGGACTGATAGCTGCCAACAACACATACACAATGCAGAAGTGATTCACTTGTCATTTTGGAGAGGATTGCAGTCTGCAGTTTGGAACTGTTCATCTCAATTCAATGATTGTTCAAGTAGACTAGTTAAGATAAGCATCTTCTAGGTTAGCAGCACTTTTGCATTAGCTGTATTTTTCAAATGTTCACTGTATCATGGTTAACATATGCTGACATGGAAGGAAGTTAATATCAGTGTTTAATATGAAATAAAAAAGATCACAAAAATCTAACACAACATTTTCTAATACAAAAACATGCCATTGTCTGACAGTTCTTCAAACAATGAAAGCTAATATAAGATTTATAATACTAAGATTTAATTTACTTAACAACTTAAGTGTTTAAAGCTGTAGCAGCAGAACAAAAAGTACTAATACAATACACTACTATATTGTTACAATATACTCTAACAATAAAAAAAAAAAACCAGCCAGACTAGCCTTGTTATTAGAGCAAAGGCCAGCTTATACGACAGAATGCAGTCTAAATTTTCTCTTTAGTTTAGAAAGTACTGCTCAGAATAGAAGACTACAATAACAAGATAATTCTTCCCTCCACCTCAATAAGGATAGTAGAAACACTTTTTTGCCATGGAAAGATAAAACTGCACAATCTAAATTTTTGATAGATGTTAACTGCTAACAACTTATTAAGTTACTGAAATGCACACGGCTGTTGAGGTTCTTCATGTTATGCATGCTTTTAACTAAAGTTCAGCTTTCAGTGTTGAAAAAAATAATCACAAGCACTGCTTTCTAACTGGCCCTTTGTCTGAGCCAGATTTATGGGGATGGATCTCAGAAATAGCTCATTAAACAATAGAGATAAAATGTTTGTTATAAAGTTACCAGAATGCACTTGCCTCCAAACCACTGATCAACTTTGTATACTTATAAAAATGCTCACTTTAATAAGTAAATGGTTGAGACAGAAAATATAAGCGTACTTACCTGCTGATGTAAGCGAAGCTTATCTTCTTCCAGTTGTTTGATTTTTGACCTTTCTAGCTCAAGTTGGTGTGCACATTCCTCTCTGGCTCGCCGCACAGAGTCTTGTAGTACCTGCAGATTTCGCTCATGCTCTGCTTGCAACTCCTTCTTTACTCTTTGAAGCTTAAAAAGAGAGACATTCATATTAATCCATAGGGTGAGAGATTCACTTTAAGTCTCTTAAAACTGTTACTACTATTCATAACAGAAAAATTGTTATCCATTTCAGAAATTAAGCAATAAAAATTCCAGTTGTCTATATGATTGCTATATATGTTTTTATTGCGTTTCAGTTTAACTAATAATCTACCAATTGTTATATTTGTTGCCCAAATATACTCTTGTTTGTCTGTTGTAAAAACAGAGCTACCTGTGTCTCTTCTGTACACTCTACATGATTCTACAGGATTGCTAAAGGCACATTTTACATCCACCTTTCTTCTACAAACTGAAAAGCTAAATACACCAATTCATTGCAGAGACAGTGAAGTCACAGCTACAGCCAAGATGTCTTCAGGTCAGTAAGACTGCACTCTTCAAACTGAACATAGTGAGAGAATTTCTTATTAAGCTAAGCAGGAAAACCATCCTTGACATGTCTGAAACTTTCTAGAAAGATGCTCCTGGCCCATAAAACTGCTAGCTGAATACAAACTTCTCCAACAGCCATTTCTCAAACTGAATAGCTAAATGAACCCTACATCATTTTGTCTAGACACCTCTGAAATCCACTGATTTTCATCTCTAAACCCTCAGGTCAGAATCCCACTAAATTTTGAGAAAGTTTTGAGATAAACATGTATGAGATTCAAAATAGCTGCTACTTTTACTCAGACTGAAATGCACTTAGCCAAACGAAAGCACCATAGTTTTCTGCATAGATGTTAAAGACAGAACACTACAGCACAAACTGCATCTTGAAGTTTACAGACAGCCTGACTGCTGCACAGGACACAGGCTCAAACAGGCAGTCCCTGGGTTGGGTGCTCTCAACTTTGTTAAAAGGACAGGAGGTGTTAGTATTATAAAAAGATTAATCTGAGTTACAAGGAGGAAAAAGCAAGTCTGTTGGACAGCTAAACCACCCCAGCAGTTCACCTATATGATTTTGATCTTTTCCTGAAGTACAAAAACAGGCAGTTTATTTTCTTTCTCTTTTCCTATGACTAGCATCCTTGAAGTCACACTCCATTTTCTCATATTGGGGTATTCAGTAAGATCTAGGAAGAATGGTAGTTACCAGTTTCTCTTGCATCCTTTTTGGCCCTGTTAGGTAGCAAAACCTGAACAATTGCAGCTGTTCCCACACGCTTGTCACCTTCTTTTATTTCAACATTTAATCTAGTAATTACTAGTAATCACTTTTTGAAATGAAGCATTTTTGTGCATGGGTACAATATTCACTTGACAGTACTAAAATTACACTCAGATATGCTAATGCTACATAAATGTCTGAACTGACACTAATTCTGTCGGAAACAGACAACTTGCAGTTCTGTAATTCTAGCAACCCATCTGAGAGTTCACTGAATTTCTATTTAAGTTAAAAAGTGTAGTTGTAACAAAATGTGCCTTAAATTACTGGTGCTCCTCTATTTATCAGGAGGAATGTGGCTATTTCAGATCTTACACAGCTCACAGTTGTCACTATGTAAAAACTCAGACCTTATAAAAGGTTAATGCAATTGCATTGTTTCATATGACCAGTTTTTACCTCTGATTCAGCACTAAAAAGCTGCCGTTCTCGCTTATCTAGATCTCTCAGGGTTTTCTGAAGTTTTTCTTCCAAAACGTTGTATTCTGCTACCTAAATGAATCAAGAAAAAAATGAAAAAATTATAAAATATCAACAAGTTTCATCTAGAAGCTTAAATACAAAACAAATCTCCAGCTCTTAATTAAGATCTTACGATGGAGGGTCCTTCTTTCTAACTCAGTAAAGGCTAACAGGTTGCCATGTACAGCCAAGCTGTAGAAGTGCTTTTTGACCATGCAAGTGAAGGGCAATTATGGTTAAAAAGCTCCCATATAAAGCTAGCTAATCTAAGGATATCTAACAAGTATTCAATGATTAAGGACTACTTTTAACTTTTTTGCACTGTTGCAAACTAGATGCATGCATATCAGTAGATACAAAGGCTAATCACAGACCCTTTGTTACCTGATAATCATAGGCTTTGTCACATTTATAGCAATGACAGATTTACAGTAAGACTTTCACCACATATAAGGACCAGTTTCCTTACCTTTTTCTTCACTAGTGCCTCTCTCTCTCTGTCTCGTTTCTTCCATTCTTCTGCAAGTGCTTGCATATGGACCATTTCCTTCTTTTTAAGCTTTTAAAGGCAAAAGAAACAAAACCCCCAAACCAGAAAACCAGATCAAAACATTTGGAAGTGCAGCTTTGAAGTACTAGCAGACCTAAGTCTTGGCGCAAAACAATTTTGTACAGTGAGTTAAAGAACTCACGGTATGATTCTGATAGCGAAAGTTATTTCTTACATTTAAGTACAAAATGCAAAGTAAACACAACTCTGAGAAAAATATCCTAACAAACAGACAATAGATCCTAGCAATAGATCCTCAGTATCTTTTAAAAAGAAGCATGTGACTAAGAACACTCAGAATGAGTTCAACAGTAGAAACACAGCAATGGATTTTGAGTGAGACTAAAGAAATACAGTGTTAATATTTAACATCCATAATGTGAATCTTGAGTATCTTACTGTACTTCATAAAAAGTAATGGAAAATTGTGAAGGTGGTATTCTGCAGTTCAATACCTAGCACTATGTTCAGGCACTTAAAGGAAAAGAATTAACCTTCTTCCTTAAGAGAATGGAATTATTGGGCAGTTTAGTGTACATCCAAAGTTTTAATATTCTGTACGAGTAAAATTTAGTTCTTATTTCAAACAGTGGTAAATACAAAGACAGTTAATGTTCCTCTCACCAGTTCTGCTAAAACTTCTCTGCCAATCATGTAGGTCATAAACAAAAAGAGTAAAAACCTGATTTTCAAAAATGTCCTCTTGCATTTCCTTCCACATTTCTAACTCCAGTGCTGCTTTGTATTCAAGAGTTTCACGAGGTTCTGAATGGTCTTCTGGAGCACGAGGCTGAGTTTGAGCAATATGTTGTAGTTGACCAGCACCTCCACCCTGAATAATAAGAGGGGATTTTTCACTGGAAACTCAACTTTTCAAATAAATGTTCAAGGGAAAAAGATAAGTTTTATGTAAAAATTACTTGAGAAGAATCTGACACCATAACTTCTTGCACTTTCACAAGCCCGTAGTCTTCCAAAGTGGTAGCATACGAAAGCTCTGCTATTCTGTTGCCCGACCTATAAACAGCATTGGAATGTTACTTCAAGGAAAAATGTCTAAAAATACAGAAAGGGAATTGTAAAAAAAACACACAAATGAGTAATGCTGAAGTCCTAAAAGTTCCATGTAAGCTCATAATCTCTAAATAGTGTCTATATGAGAGCCCAGACAAGCTCTCCTATCTATATTGTTAAGTTAGGGGCTAGTTTGTTCAATAAGCTTTCTGACTTACACAGATAACTTGTCATTGGGAGTGTATTGAACCATCAGATTACTATAATCAACACATCCCTGAAACAAGGAAATGATCCAAAATGTTACATACAATCTTAAATCTTCTAATGATATGAATGTCAATACAGATATTGTAGCTGGCATCATTTTAAGATACTCATTAAATTTCATTGCTTTTTTAGATGTCAACAGCAACTCCCCAGTTACCCAGAATATAAGTTATTTAGCATATCAAGTATGGTAACTCAACCTTGGATAACAAAAAAATATATTTCTGCAGGCTTCAGCACAGAGAACTGGCACCTTTAAATCCACTTATATGTTAAATATCAATCTGCTCTTGTACAGTGAAAAAATACCTAGATAGAGATTTTAAGAAACTATATTGGGAAAAAAACCACAAGCATTTCTATTTCACACACATTAAAATGAATTCATGCATCAAATTCTTGCAACTTTCTATGAGTCACTGATTAAAAAACAAAACAAGATTCATGCTAACAGACCTCAGAAATCTAAGTCTGTTTAACATATCAGTGTAAAAAGCTTACAACAACAAGAGCAAAGATAGGAAGTGATCAGCACAGCAAAATGTAGACCTGATTACACTTTGAGAATGCCATCTAGTGGTTATTACGTTTGGTGCAAAACTAGGTTTCATTTTAACAAATTCAGTTCGTATGAACCTTAAGTGAGATCTTAAAGCAACTCTCCACAGAGGCAGGCCATGCTGGCTTTCACACAAAAAAAAAATTCAAACAAACCCAGAGGTCAATTTCCTATCAACCTGTGAGGAGCAGGGATACCAATCAGTAACCTGAAATTTCCTGTGAGCCAAATATAGTATGCTTTATTTATCTGTTGCATTTACCAGGTTGAAAGCTGATCTCGATCTTAATAGCAATTAAATTTATTTCTAAGGGGATAATCAAGTTCCATCATCACACAGGAAAAGAAGAGGGACTAGACACTGATTGCGAGCAAAACCCACCTTCACCAAGAAAACAGGACGGCACTAATTACAAATTAAGTTTCTTCACATACATAAAAAGGCCATCACTGCTCTTTGTAAATGAACATTTATCTTCAGATAGAACATTAACTAATATTTCTCCTTCTGATGTACACAAGCCCAAACTCCTAGTACTATCACAAGGTATAATTCCTGAAACAGCAGACATCTCCATTCTATGGATGTATCTGTTCTCATAACTTTCATTGAAGTCACATGTACCTAAAAGCATACTACGAACAAAGAATGTTAACTGTTTTCTGGAATATCAGCACTTTCTGTAAATAACTTACTTAGAGAAGTGTGTCAGTAACATGTTTTCCAATTTCTTATTTCTTTAATCTGTCTATGAATTCTATCTGAGATCATGATTATATAAAGGTCTATAACAATGACTTTGGTGGTGGTGTGGGCTTTGAACAATGTAAGTGTTGCAACTTAAATTTTAATCCCTGGGATGCTTCTTCTCCCCCTCCATATTGCAGTACCTTGCAGCCTGTTTGCCTATTCGAAAAGCTAAGCGGGAAAGAGCTTGCCCTTTTTCAGGGAAATACTAAACAAACAATTCTTCAAAACTTGCTACAGAATGAAGTATTTTTTAAAATAGTTTTACCCTTGTGCTGCTGTGACACTGACTGTTTCATTAAAAGTCTGACGCCAGCATTGTTGACCATTCCCACCCAAGAAGCGGGTTTTTTCCGAAGCCAACACATTTGAAAGTTGAAGTCTTGCCACCCCTAGAAGTAAATCTTTGGCTGTTTTATCCTTGTGCCACAATTCAACCAGCAGAGGCAATCTGAAAGGGAGAAGTGATCTCAGCGTCACGTATCAAAAGAGGAAGCATTCTTATTCATTTGGGCAAAGAACCCCATGTTCTGTGAGTAACTTCCCAAATCAGTGATACAATTGTCAAACAATGAGCTGAGTTTACTGCCTTCCACTCAGAGGAAGGATACTGACTTTGTATCTTCTCCAGCATTTGGTTTGGTCAGATTATCATACTTTCTCCGATTACTAGAGAGTAACAATGTTGCAGTGAAAGGGATTGACTGAATAATATTAGCTGAACTAGATCATCATTTATAAACACTTATAAATTAACTTTAGCTGCTATCACTCAAAATACATCAAAGTACATATTTAATTTGAAGTAATACTTTGTTACTTTAACAATTTACAGAAACAGCACATGTTTCTGTAAGGAACAGTCCCTGCATAAGTACACAAGAGACGAAATCAAGAAGTCTAGAGGTCCTTACTTTAAACGTAATTAATAGAGAAACCAGAAGTGCAAGGTATCAAATAACCATTGGCATTAGCACTTTAATTCTTTACTAAATTCTTAAACTGATGATCTTAAGTAAAATACTTGAACTTGCAACTGCATTTAGAACAAAACCTACAAAAGTGTAATTAAGACAAAAAATTGCAAGTTACCACCTGAGGAATGTATCTTGAAGCTGATGAGGTATAGTTGCAAAGTCAAATGCACAATATGACTTTGGAAGAAAGACTTCCATATTCTTTCTGATTTCTACAGGTGGGCTTGTCATAATAGGTGCTGCACTGCCAAAAAATGGATACGAGTACCTAATAAAAACAATAAGTAAAACAATAAAATAATAATTCTATAAATAGATACTTTTTTCTTATACCTTCTACAACAAGAAAACCAGTTTAGATATCATCTACTAAAGCATGACTTAAAATGACTAAAATTTGTATTAGTACATATAATAGAATTTAATTCTCAGGTATTCATGTTTTTATTTACTTCATGACTGATCCAAGTTTTTTATATTTATATTACTTTTACAAAAAGCATTAGTAACCTAACTTTAGTATGTTCACAACCAGATGAATTTATGTTTTATTAAAATACTGCAGTTATTGAAAAAAGGTGAGCAGAGAACTAGAAGAAAGAAAAACTATATTCACATGTAGATTGCTGCTTGAGATAATTTATAACCACATTTACATTGAAGACTGGTCCAGCACGCAAAAACTGACAGCCAAATATACTATACACAGTGTCAACCATTTAAAAATTTCATTAGGTTTTAATTCCCACAGTTTAACTTACTAATAGGAAAGTCAAATCATTCTACTAACACGACTTACAATGTGGCCTGAAACTACTCTACTGGCATAATTCAGAGTATGATAAACTGTAACAAAGGACAGGTCATGAACCTTTTAAACTTCACTTTGTTCAAATTGATGATGCCAGCAGTCAGCTGAGTTACTAATAAAATAAATGCTGCATCAAATGATGTCACTATATATAAATTTTCATATTTCAACTTTTGTGCAGAACTGTTTAAAGAGTTTGCTTAGACCAGAATAAAATAATGCTTCCAATCCATCATGAATATGCAATTTTTTACCCTGAAACTTTTCCTAATGTTTATGTTTTTGGATGTTTCTCCGCTTCAGTTTCCCGCCATATTCATTGCTGACTGTAAAAGTTCAAGTACACCCAAAAACAAAGCTCGTTTTCTGAAACAAATTACTTTTTGGAATGTTATATGAAAAAGCCTTTATGTGGCAAAATTCCATCCACTGTATGTTGCTTTCCACATACTATTTAATAATGAAGCCTATACAGAATGCATTCTATATTAGGGTATTTTAAAATATTCCACCGTTACACCCCAACTCTACTGTTTCACTGTAGTTAAAATAAAACAAACTCCAAAAATCAACAAAACTAGGCTTTCTGATGACCAGTTAAAACTGCATTGAATCAAGCTCTGTCAAAAAGCAGGCAAAGCAAGTGCAGAAGCACCTCCCTGGTTAGAAATACTCAGTGCTCTTATACTGAATCACCATTTAAAGACACACTTTATCACGTGCACCAAGAGAGCCCTAATGGAAACTAGAAGGCAAATTGGAAAAACTTATTAACAGTGAATTCAAATATGCCATCAGTATCTAATAACCAATAAGTAAAAATTTTAATTTTTTTTAGCCATGAACATCCTCCTGTACCTACAAGCCCCTCAGAATTACAATGCATTTGCTACACTGATCCTTCACATTAAACCTAAAATGTGCTTCCTTTAGATACATCATCACATAGAAACCACTGATCTGTGTCTTATTAAAACACTACACAGAGTTCTTGGTGGAGACATGGAAAATTCAAAAAGAAAAAAAATTAAAAAGCCCCCTCAAAACGAAATATACCAAAAAAACACAACAAAATCTCCTCAAAAACAAAACCAAAAAAACAAACCAAAAAAAAAAAAAAAAAAAAAAACCAACAAACCAACAAAAAAGAATTCAGTTCCTTGATCCGCTCGAAATGTAGTCAGAAAGTAAAGAGACAAATAATTCTCTTTTTCCTTTAAAGACTGAATGATGTTCCTTATCTTCACAGCTCAGACATTCAAGTGAGATTTAATACAAATTACAGTGAAAAAATGAAGTTTTACACACCATCCTTAAAGCTCAGTTTAGTGATGAGCCAGATGAACATTCCAAAGTATCTCGCTACTGAAAATCAGCTACATAAAAGGCATCAAGAAGCATACCACCAGCAATCATTCAGATAATGAAGTCTTTGTATTGAGAGGAAAAACCTTATATTACCAAGAATAAAAATAAACTGTACCTTAAAATGCAATTTATTGGAAAACCAACTTCTAGACTACGTATACTTCTTAAGTCTATTGAAAAGCAAAAATGGTGAGAGGATGCTGGAATAACAATTTTCTGTGCTGACACAGGCTCAGAAGAACTGGACACACCCACAGGGTTGGGCTGAGATGTCACTTCTGGACCATTATCAGCTGAAAACAGAAAAGAAAATTCCATGTGCATGTTTTAATATTTGTTCTGCCCAAAATAACAAAACATATCAAAGATTAGTGTCATATTTAAAATGCAAGAGAGGCTACTTCCCTAAGAGATTTCAATTCCTAAATTAATATGGTAAAAAACACAGTCACTTTTTTTGTGAGTTACTGCCTCCAAAGGAAAAAACACAAAAAACTCAATATACTTGAAATTGACCTAAAAGATCGTAGTATTTTTCCTTACTTTATTAATTTTCAAAGCTATGTAATTTTAAGTCACTGAAAAAATTTTAAACTACCATCCAAGACTTCAAATTCTTCGAAAGGATGCTATAAGACTTAAGCAGTTCATATTTATTGTTTCTAGCAAACTTGATGGCATGCTGAAATAAAAAAAAATATACTTGTAGTAACTTAGGTTGCTTTGAACTAACCTCTATAGCTTGGGACTTAAAAAGACAGAGCATCAGGTCAATTACAGTGTTCATGTAAAGCAGCATCAACTATTGGTCCCAAGCTGAGGTTTAGCTGTTGAAGCAAACTAAAGTGCTCTAGGCTAGGTCTGCTAGTACATCTGCTTATGCCACAGAACCTAATTATGTGACACCCATTTTATAATTTAGGAAGCAGAAATTACACTGAGTGCCTGTCCAATTGCATCCAGGCTTCTCACGTACTTTAGGCCCCAATACTGCCTTCAAAGAGTAAAATATCAAACTACAAGTCCTACAGACAGAGTTACCAAAAGGTATCCTCCAAAAATGTTTAAGATATTTTAAGTCTTAGAAGGCTGTTTGAGCTACCATGTCCCTAGAAACAGCAAAGAAAGAAAGAAACTGTCACATAAGGACTTAATTGCTTTTTGTAAGCACTACTTGTACTAATAACCTTTCTTCATAATTATTTAAAATGCTTCCATTTTTGTAATTTTTAAAGAAATACATCATTGCAAACTTTTATTATTTTCCTCCTTGTTTCTAAGTGTTTTGTTTGAATTAAGAATAGCCATGCAAAAAAGAAAAATTCCATAATACTTAACATCAGCTAATTAACACAACACAGGAATGAAATAATTTTAAGTAACTCAGGTAAGAAGTCAATAGATTGCTTGGTGCAAAGAAGTGGTTGAATAGAATTTAAGGTCATCATAGAGATGAATACCAAAAGTGTATACAGCCTACCGTTAAAACTAATTTAAGGTGCTACTATATTCAAATTTCATTTAATGTAATAAATTGGATAAATTTTACATTACTGGGATTTTGCAGATCTAATAGAGGTGACTTTGCTCTGCCCTGCAATTTGAAAGCTGGAAGCTCTTCAGTATACTGCTTGTTAGCCTCTTGGCAGCAGCCAGATACCAGCCCTGAAAGACAAATGTGAAGTGACAAGTTCTACGTCTTAACAAAACAAAGTTATAAAATTACTATTAATAAAAAAGCACAATCCTGGGTTTTTTTAACCAGAGATTCAAACCAGCTGCTGGGTTCACAATACTTTCTCTTTTCATTCCATATATAGGGCTTAATTCTCACTTAGATAAGATCAGTTAGGATTAAAAGAAAACTTGACTGAATTAGCAGACAAATCCTGAGAGCACATTCTGGGATACAGATTTTCCTCTACAGAACGGAGTGTCTTTAGGACCAATCTCAAAGGACCAGCAATACAAATGTCATTAGAAAAGTGATTCTGCTTTATCAGTATATCACATCTTAAGAAGATGTATACTCAGTAATGTATAGCAAAATAACATTCTTTCTTGTGGGTTTTATTCTACTACTATAGTATTTCTTCTTCTCTCATCTCTGTTCCTCTTCCACTTCTCTCTGACCTGGTTCTCAAATCAGGCTATTAGGGCTACCAAGTCCAAACAAAAGGATAATATAAAAACAAAGAAACAAAAAATCCAGTTACTTGGTTTGCCCAGGAATCTGTACAATATGAAAAATTGTCTTCACAGATTATTATCTACATAGTAAATTCCTTAGAAATTTTAAAAATCCCACATTACCCTGCCTTTCTATTTAATACAGGTGAACATTAGACCATTTCATCTCCTCATTGAGCAAGTCTGTTTTTTCATAGGCATTGCACTGAGCCTTCTCATTCACAAATTCAGAAAATTCCAAACACTTCTGTTATGATTTTTCAAGCTGATGACCCTCCGCATCACTTGCAATCTACATAACATCAAATCCCTAATCTGGCTCTTTCAAGTGTTCTCAACTATCATGTTTAAATCACATTTATCCCCATCCTATTATTTGTTTTATGTAAATAATTCTTACTTGCCTGCCATTTTTCACCATGAATGAGTACTATTTCCCAAACACACTACAAATGATCCAAGACCACAAGACAACCAGGCAAGAAAATTACATACTACATACCTCTTTTCCTTGGTTTTGTGCCTTTTTCAAACTTAAGACTTTCCACTTCACTTTCTGTTGCTACGTCTTCTTTTGAAGAACATTGTTCAGCTTGAGATGGGACATTCTGGGACCTCTGCTGCAGGCTCTCTGTTTTTCCACTAACAGGTGAAAGAACTTTCTCCTGTGGCTGTTTAGATTCAGTTGGAGCATTTAAGGGAATCAAAGGCTGAAGGAAGTGATATCGTTTTCTTATTGATCATGGCTTGCACTGAAAAATTCTGTCTACAACATTTTCATAGTTTGAGACTATTTTTCAAACATAGAAATACAAGGCAACAAAAGGATCATTCATATAAAGCAATTAGTTATTTCAAGTTTTCTTTTGCATAATCAACTGTCAAATAGGACTTAGAAATGCTGATTATTTTTTAACAAGAAACTGTGCAACAGTGTCTAAATTAGCAATAAATGGGCAAGCCATACCTGTGCAGTCAGACTCTCTCTTTGAAGAACTACAGATACCCCAAGAGTAGGAGCCAGATCCAAAGGCAATTGTGGCAGCTTCTGCTTAGCTCTATTTGGTGGAACAAGGACAAATGACCCTTCTATTGCCACAGGGTGTTGATCAATCTCCACATTTCCTTTCTTCAGTAGTCCAGACAAGGGTATTTCAGTGCTTCCAAGAGAGTGGTCCCCACAGCAAAGATGAATCTGTACACATACAAAGGTGGTAGAAAATAACTGATATTTGCAATTTGCACTTGAACTGTCTGTCTACCCTCTGCTAAAGGTAGCATAAATACAGCAACTTGTCATCCCTAGCCTAGTCCCTGTATGTTGAGAATAAAAAAAGCTATGAAATGCCGGTTTTGAGCAGGTAGAATTTGCCCACTGCTAGGGCAGGAGCAGACCCTTCAGAAGTAGCGCTGCCCTTCTGAGGACCTATCATATAATTTCTCCTGTAGGATAAGTTCAGTAGTCTGTGGCTTCTAAACAAACCACAGATTCTTGTCCTTAACATATACACATATAAAATGCATGGCTGCAAGGTAAAGAAAAAAGTTATTTGAAAGCTCAGCCTTTATGCACATATTCAGACACCACTTATGCAGCAAGGATTTTTGGAATTAAGTAACTTTTTAATACCTGGTGAGCACCATTATTGCTTTTTGAAAACTTGATTCAACTGTTTCTTCCTTACATAGTTTAATATTTACCTAAGCAAAAGATGAACCTTCACAAAACCACACTCTAAGGTAATCTACTTTCCTCAAAGTTGCTCTTTGAAATTTTATACCAACTTGCTCTTTCCCAAGTAACAGTCACTTCAGTTTTGATTTAGCAGATCAGAACACTGTGCTCTGATCTGTAATTCTTATTACATTTAAGGAAAATTTTCATGCTAAAAAAGTGTCAGCTGTCAATACACAGAGGTGACATAGGTATATATCTATACATACATATACATATATCTATACAAATACAATCATATACTACATATATACACACCCTAGTCTGGCAACTAGCACTTTTTACAACTAAAGTCTTCATTTTTGGAAATATATATTAAAATTAAAATCTGAAGACAGTGCTCTGATCCTCTATCCTGAATTTCAAGAAGCTGAGTGAGAAGTCAGAGAAAGAAAACTGTAAATCAAAACGTGGATCTGACCCCATGACAACTCTTGTTCAAAAAGTTGTTCTTTGCACGTGATGCAAACATGCATAATTCTCTGTATATGTATGTATGTATAATATATGCTTGTTTCAAGACCATAGACTAAGATTAAATTCCAAACATATCAGTGTACAGGTTTCTCCAAAAACTGAAAAATATTTAAAGTTGGGACAAAAATCTGAAACAACATAAAATTTAAACAAAAACATTCTTAAGCTACCCTGGATAACGAAACTAGAAAGGTCTCTACAAACTTTACGGAAAATAACTTTTAAAGGGTCCAGTCCCAAGAATTTGTGTAACTAATACTGTCTTATTTACCAGCTACTATTAGAAACCCTGTATGACCCTTATTCAACCAATATCTAGTTTCGTAGTTGTGTGACTGTGAGTTAAGTGTGAGTCAAGCATAGATTGCCATAAACATTTCCCAATATTTAGAACCGTAGAATCATTTAGGTTGGAGAAGACCCTTCAGGTGACTGAGTTCAACTGTCAGCCTAACACTGCCAGCTCCACCACAAAACCATGTCCCCCATTTAAAGGCAAGGCTAAAGATAAGCAATATCCCATAACAGCCCAAACACATCTGTAGCCTATTTAAAAACAGCATTTGGCTGAGGAGTGGGGAAAAAAGCCAGACCTCCCTCACTACCCACAAATAGTGCTGAGGACAGTGATTTTAGAACTTTGGCAGGAGTGACCCAAGAGCTGGTATTGGATTATCATAGATAATGGATCAACAAGCCAGGATTCTGGGTTGCAGATGGTCTGATTGCAGTGCAGATTCCAGAGCTCAGAGCTCTTGGGAATACTATATGAGCTCTTTGGGAATATCATGTTTCTGCGACATCTTTTATCATGACACGTAAACCAGCCTATTCCTATAGCAACTATATTAAAAAGACTGCACTTCATCTGAGCTGAGAAACTTGCTGCTAGAGTTTAACTCATACCAGCAAAAGAATCAACCTATATTTGAGCCAAAGTACTCTAACACAATCTTACTTTTGGAAATAGAAATGCTTCCCAGATTCAGCCGGAGACACATTCTATTTCTTTTATTTTCATTATTTACTTTTATTCACATTTGAGATGAAACAGCTTACCTGCAATTTTGACTGTGCACAAAGATAAACTTGAAGAACATCAACTGTACTACGTATTCGAACTGAAGCTCTTTCTGGCTCAAAGTTTGGATTAATTAAATCAGTGAAAGGTTCATTTGTGACATCATTTCCCAGTAATGAGTAGTAGAAAAAAAACTCAGGTTGTCTTTCAGGAAGCTTCATAGTACTAGGAACTAACTGAAAGAGAGGCAGAAGAGAATAATCTATCTCTTTCACTGAAGTAGAGTTACAGTAATTCTTCTTGAAAATTAGAGAGCTTAAAATGATCTCAAACTACCAAGCAGCTGACTGAAATACTAGCTTGCACTACACAAATAAGATAACTTTTATATTAATATTCAAACCGAAGAGCAAACTTCATTTACAAACATAACAATAACCTGGAAAATGACCATTTTTAAATTACATGGACAAGGCTATTTATTCCAAGAAACTTACAAAACAATAAAAATATCTTAAGTAGAAATAAGGCATGGGAGGGTTAAAATACAAACACAGAATAGTACTTAAAAACTACAAATAGAAAGGAAACAGACCTGTTCCAGCTGTGTGGCAAATGCAATGGTTACAGACAAGACAAAGTAGTCTCTGCAGTATTCTGCTGGTCCAATTTGATGATAGCCCTCTTCTTCATTCAACACTGGTACAATACTTTTAGGGAAAAGGGCAACTACTAAGAGAGAAGAAAACACTGTAAGTAATTGGTGATCTTACTAATTGCTGCAGCCATCTGATATATAATTCTAATTTTACCTTTAAGTATTGCACACATGGAGAGAGAAATTACAAATAAAGATCTTGATGTCTGGTACCAAAGCATTGCAAAACACATAAAAAGTCCCTAGGTATACTTAGGTATAGCTACAAAAAATCCTGAAAATTTCTGTTCGGTGAGCACAGATGTTATTTTGAACATTCTGCAAGAGAGAATTCTAGGGAATGTTATTATTTAGTGTTATAGTGAGTGACATTACAGTGACTGGAAGATTACTTCACCAGGCTAGAGTCTATCATGCTGCTTCTTTATTTTGCTCATTAAAGGAAATGCAAGACAGTAACTGCATATGACAACCTGTTGAAACAACTATAATGTGCCATTTCAGTCTTTTGGAATGTTTAATTTAAAGATCTTTCATCTGAAGTTTTCAGCATATAAAATACTGGATCCTGGTTTACTAGTTTCTGCTATATAGTGCATGTAATTCAACACAATTCAAAGTCCCTCAGGTTACACCGAAGAGAAATAATCACATAGCATTTTGTGAACCAAAAGTCTCCTTTTCAAACACTGGAAACCTTAGACTAGAGCTGGGTAATCTACATTTGTCACACCCACTTCTGAAACATTAACTTTACAACTGCAAAAACCTACACATTTGCTTTCCCCCATACGGTATTGACTAACTTTGAGGTGACAGAAGGAAGTAAAAAGTTGGCAGATTTGTTTGTAGCAATTATTCCACAGAAAACATGAAGAGGAAAACAGTCCTGGGTGAAGGCAGAAGGGTTTTCCTGTATTTTCTGCCAGCGTCATGAGGGATAGGAAAGCTTGCAGGCAGAAAGATCACAAGGGAAGTGCAGGCTAACGAATCATTTACAATAGTTCCTTGCTTCTTTTACAAGCTTTACAGTATGGAAAGATCCCTGTGTTGCACTGTGAACATGAAAGAATTGAATTAGCTATATAATTACACTGTAACTTAAATGCTGTCTTAAACAATCTTGAAAAGCAGATAAGTCAGTGAGGCCTGGGCCAGAAATGTTGCAAAACACTTACTGCCACTGACCACTTCATTTTTATGAAATCACAGCCACAGATCATAAATCGATGATGAATTTAGAATTAAGGAAAGGTTACCCTGAAGGCAACAACACAATGTATTGTAAAGTAAGTAGGAGGATATCCACTAGTTGTACCAAAGGCACATTTTTCAGAAATTAAGTAGATAGGCTTTTGGGTAAGGGATTAGGGGGATGCAAATATGTTGCTTTGTTGCGAGCTTTTTGGGGTTTTTTTGGAGGTCTTTTAAATCAAGTTTCTAAGACTTTGGTTTTGGTTTTCAAAAACTGTTAACTTGCACTTAAAAAAAAATCACATGTAAAAAAGTGACTGAAAGGCACAGCACCCAAAGATCTACTACTGTCAACATTTGAGTTCAAACAGATTTTGAGTTCCAACATTTCACATTTCTTTTGAGAAAAATGAACAAGGGAATCCAGAATCAGAATGAGTCCCAACAGTAAGCAGATGTTATTGAAAAAAACTTAACAACAGGGCACAGTCTAAGTACGGACAGCTTAGGAGAAAACCCCATCAAAACAGAAACCCACCCAACAAATGAAACATTTTACTACAAGCCCAGATCACTGAAACTTTACATTATGTAAAGAAGTTCCTTTCTTATTTCTTACATTACAGAACTTTCTAAAGCCCAGAAATACAAGTAAAATGTCCATGGAAATTAAGAGTCCCTGATTCTCATTTTAAAGATCACTTGGTTTGCAACTCATCACACAACTACCACAGTAAAGCATCCTTGAAAAATTTATTACGACAAGATACATTAATCAGCTGGAAAGGATGTGCATTGAAACTGTTGTGAAATTAACTTGCATTGCGACATAACACATTTGCAACCAACAAGTGATGTGTTCATCTGGCACAGAAACCAGTTTAATTCAGAGTGAGTGATACTATGTTACTTACCCTTCCCTTCTCTTGGGGGTGCCTCCTTGGCCTTAAAATCATCAACGAGTGCTTTTGAATCAGTTTCCAGCACAACACCTATCTGTATTTCAGGTTTAAATTTAGGGTACCTGTTACTAAGCAGAGGATACCATTTGGGTGCCTACATTGAAAAGAAAAAAGCTTTTTAAAAATCCAAGAAAATTAGCATATTATTATTACAGAAAATTCAGTCTTGGTCTAGCACTTCTACTTCATTATCTACAGAAATGTACCTTGGGTTTTATTTCCAAAAATTTAGTCTATTTTGAGTACACTATTATGCTAGGAGATTCTATAGAATGGTTCCTGGAAGACTAGCTGCACATACTCTTTTCCATCAATCTCAGAAGTAAGCAAGATTATTACAACAATACTTTCATTAGTGTATGTTTTCATAGAGTCAAAATGTGTCTCCTCAGAGAAAAAAAAAAGCAACAAAACCCCCCATATATGATCACAGAGTCATACTCCAAAATAACACTCGAAAGCTTAGCCTGTGCCTTAATTCAAATTGTACTATCTCTAACAGCACTGTTGTCAAAACAATTTTTTTATGCTTTATACTCTGTAACATACCAGTTTCTTCTCTTGTGCAGCCCTCAAATCAAGTACAATATAGCCTATATTCTCTTTAGCTGAAGATACAGGATCCAATGCAAAACACTGGAGTTTGATAGGTGTACGCTGCAGTCTGAAAAGGCAATTCATTCTCAAAAACAATTCATAAGTCTCAAGTATGCCAATGATACAAAAATTATTTGTTATATAACTAGCTTTATTAGGTCAAAAACTGAACTTAAAAAAATTCATCATTAAGCAAGGGAATGAACAAGTGATTTAATTTTGTAAAAGAAGTGCACTGGAGTCTGAGTCTCAAGTGCTATCAAAAAATACTGACAAATAAATACAAACTCATCCACATAGAAGAAATAAACACAGCACCTCGTGAAATTTGAATTTCACATGTAAGAGCATCTTAAAAATAGCATTTATGGAGAAGATTTGTAAAGCACTTAAAAACATGGAGTCACAGATAAAATGTCTAACACATGGTACATGCAGGTGTCTTTCTCTTGTCAAAAAAAGACAATACGGCCTTTTAAACTTCTTTGAAAATACAGTCGTAATATTATAACTTGTAAGTTAAAACCAAATGCAATTTCTCAGCTGTTCTCCCTGACATTTTTAAAAGCAACTGAAAGCCTGAAAAGCCTATGTAAAATAACTTTATGTTGCATAAGAAAGCTTGAATCACATCATTATTAATTTGCCCTAAGCTCCTGTGAGGCTTTTTCAGTAGTGTAAAAAAATACCCTTTAGCATTTTTCAACATTACTTATCTTGTCATACACTACCTTTTTTTATTACACTAGATTAAATTAAAAGAAAGCTTCTAAAAACCAGTTTAGATGACAGCACCATAAAAATTGTATTGTAGTAGCTGTAAAGACAAGAAGATTAAATTTTATTGTCAAATTAGACTTAACTTTTTAATGTTACCTGTGCTGATGAAGTCCTTTCCTATCAAGCTCCCAAGCCAATTCTGTAGCAAATTCTGGCTGATCAGTATGGTCTACGGGATCAGTAGACAACTGTTCACCATCAAACTTTGCTTCAACTATAAGCATGTGTTTGGGTCGTTTTGGAAAACAGCGCCCTGTAAAAGAGTGTATGCACTATCACTACAAAAGAAGCAAGGGCTCAGATTTATGCCATAAAATGATTACATAAAATTAATTTTCCATATTACTTCCCCTGCACTTTGTCTAAAGCTGTTCTTTACACTAAAAGGAGAAAGTCTTCACACTATGCAAAAGTATGAAAGAAGAACATAACATGAAACAGACTATTTGTAAAGCACCCAGAAACAAGACATTAAGTAACAAAGAACAGAAAGAAAGAAGTCAAACAATTAGTATGATCTGAAAAATCCATGATTGGTAATAGGTAAGTAAGCAGAGAAAGAGATTGAATGTTTTGCTTCAACTGCAGATGTTAAGGCTGTCCTACACCCAAATAGCAGAACATGATCTTATAAAAGTATTGAAGGTGTTTTTCAAGCCACTTGCTGGGAAAAAAAAGTCACTACCAGATTAAGGAGAGTGCCTAAAACTGTGTATGATTTGTCCTGGGTCCAGCACTATACTGTATGATTAACAGTTTAAATGACAAAAGGAAGTGAATGATTTAAAAATTTACTTAAGTCACAGTGTGGGGAGAGGACTATGGGCATTATCACGGAACAGGATTTTATTTCTAAGCTCCTTTGGCAAACTACATAAATGGACAGAGAGTTAATAGGATTTACTTGACCAAAAGAAACCATTCTGCCACGCCTTTGCCCCCTAAACCAGCCCAAAACAGAAAAAGACACCCCAACAAACAAAACCCTCGGATTCATACGCTAATTAGACCATAGCAAGTAAAATCTGCAGAAATACAAACCCAAGAACCAATGCCTGTGCCTTCGGGTCAACACTACAAAAAAAGCTTACAAGAGATCGCTATTAAGGCATAGAAACA
>WBMV01009416.1:566276-587176 GCA_013396655.1 Campylorhamphus procurvoides
GGCACGGCTGGCCAACCAGCACCGGCACCTGGTCTCTTCCATTAAAGTGGGGAAATTACGTTACTTTTTGTTCCCCCCCCCTACGATGAGTGCCAGGGCAGGACAATCTGAATCCACTCCCAGAAAAATGCAGCTTTGTTCTGGTTTTATAACTTTTAGGGCATTCTTGTCTTCCGTATGCAGCATATAATCAGTTACGCAATAATACCAGCTATTAGTGTGTTCCCTTGCTTCGCATCCCGAGTTACACAAGTATGTCTAGCCTGCAAGGCAAAAGAAACCATTTTTAAATTTACAGTGTTTTGTTTATTATTAGATAGCCTAGCAAAATCTTTGTGCTGACATAAAATCCTTGTGTTCTAGTAACACACACTTTCTGTAAAGATGCTGGGTCGTGATTTGCAAACACCTGGAGAGGGAGAACCCCTTCCTTTTTGTAAGAATTTGTTCTGGTGCTGAAATACTTGCCAAAAAGACATTTTCATATATCTGAGTTTAATTTTAATAAGTTCAGTTCTGATGCTATTTTTTGTTTTGCCACCTTCTGTAGGATAACGCTGCATTTGTCATAGTGCCTCTCTATGTCTGCAGTCAGAGTTCTTAAATTTCTGTCACTATCAGCTTCTGCAAGGCAGGTTATAAGAACTTTTAATACATAGTTTCTACAGAAGACCTGGAGGCAGACCTCTGAAAAGCAAGTGATTTTGGTTAGTGAGGAAACATGATCATAGAAGATAATAAAAAATCTAGTTTATCTGTACAGCTTTTCTATTTGAAAATTGATTTCTCTTGGTGTGATTCCTGGAAATAATATTCTTGTTAACTATTGTTGAATAAACAATCACTTCTTCTTGTAACTGTTCACGGATTTGCTTTTTGTCCATTTAACAAGCTGAACTGGGTCATCACAGGTTCAGATAAATGCGAGAGGCAGCACAAAAGACTGAGAGCATGTGACTAACAAAGTTGGTTTACGGGTATCTATGTCTGCACATGGCAAAGCATGTGTGATCTCCTTTTTTGGCAACAGCAAGATATTAAATAAGGTCACCAACCTCACGGAACTTTATCCTTTTACATTCTCTCCTGACCTGGGCCTGACTTTTGTCTTGATGTTACAGGTATTAACTGTGCCAAGAGCCTCATCACTCTCTCATGAGAGAAAAAAACAAACAAACAAACCAACCAAGCAAACAAAACCATAAAGAAGACAGTAGGGCCTTCTCAGTCTTATCTTTGTTTGTTCTGCAGTACATCAAGTCTTTAGCAATTCATCCATCTGAGACTGCTTTCTTATTATGATTTTGTAGTCTTGCCTACTTGTACCTCCACTTGTGCCTTTTCCTGCCCAGGTGTCAACTGCAGGATGTGCCCTACTCTTACACAAGGACTGGACAGCAGCATCTAGCATACTTGTGGGAGGTGTGCCCAGACAAAGGAACTCCTCTGCTTCGTGACAAACCTGGTGGGGGAGGTACTTAGATTGAGCAGTACCAGAGAGCCTGAGGAAGATAGGGACTATTTGAAAACCACCCCATCTTCCCAGGGACAGACCAGCCAGGCAGACAGAACACGTGACACAGGAGATTCCGTATCCCCTCTTCAATCTGCAGAACATAATGATTTAAGAGTAGGTGGGGAATGCTGGCAACTTACTGCCCTGCACAGCCATTGCATCTCCTCTGTTACAATCCCACCTTCCCAGGTGCCCGGGCATAGTAGGCACTGCAAGTGGACCTGAACAGAGGCCCATGAGGATGGTGGTTCATCTAGGTCACGGTTGTTGCTGAGGCTAAACTGCTGAGGTTATTTTTACTTCCTGTGTCAAAACTGCTTCTGTGTAGAAGAAAGCAAGCTGGGTCATTGCCATAGGAGACTTTCTTCTGAGGGAAACAAAAAGCCCAATATGCAAACTAGACCTGCTTAGAGAAGTCTGATGTCCCCCTGAACCTCTGTTAAAGACATTGTGAAGAAACATCTCACTCCGGTATAGCCCTCAGTTTATTAACCACTAATGCTTTTTCTTATAGGGGTGATGAAATTGCAATAAGGAATCCAAGGGCAATCAAAAGAGACTTCAGCACCTTGGGACCAACTGGTTAAGAGAACAGGAGTACATGTAGTATTCTTCTCTGTCATTCCAGTTTCAGGGAATGATGAAGGAAGAAGTAGGAAGTTCCAGCAGATCAGTATCTGACTCTGAGTCTGGTGTCACTGGCAGAATTTTGGAATTTTTGTTCATCAGGCCTGCTGCTGACAGGTGGTGTGCAGGGGAGGAAAGAATCTTCACTCAGAAGTTAGCAGGGCTCATTAAATGAGTTTTAAACTAGGTTGGAAAGTGGAAAGAGATAAAAAGAGCCTCACTGGAGATAAACCTGGGAGTGGCATGCTAATGTTCACGGAGCAGCCTGCTACTGACTTCCTTCAGTCTGCTCCACGATGTGCGGAGGAAATTTGAAGCGTTAAGGACACTGCAGCACATTCGAAATGCCCTTCTAGTGCATGCAACAACAGGGATGGGTGTTGAAGTATCTGAGGACAGTCAAGCTGGAATCAGGGCTTCTTCCCTTCTAAAGGTGTCAGGATTGATAGCCAAACTGAAATTTATCTACACCAAAGCATGGGTGTTGGAAAATATTGTGAGATGGAGAATCACAAGGTGAGCCAACACAGAAACCTGGTGGGATAACATAACACTTCTGGAGTGCTGCAACAAGTGGCTACAAACTATTCAGAATCATACAGGAAGGAGAGATGGTGCAGCAGCTGTGTATACTAGGGAGTGTTTTGACTGTGTAGAGCTTGTCAGTGGTGATGAAAGGTAAAATCTGCTTTCCTGACATTTGTTATGCCTTTTTTAAAAGGCATTTCTTGAAACCAAACTAAGGACAACTCCAAACAGTAGGGACAACCTCACGACTCTCTGACTTCAATAAATATACTAGAGTTGGAAGGGCATTTACATGAAACAGTATAAAGACAATGGTGTTGTTTGGTTGGTTGTTTGTTTTTTTTTTAAATCACTGACAACAAGTCATAAAGCAGCCTGTTTCAACTCCAGTCAGTTTCTGTAACATTATATCAAACTGTTTTTTCCATTTTCTGGGTTTAATTTTTTTAATGCATCTTAGTCAAACTAGTATCATTAGGCTTCTCTTTTAGCAATGGAATCAAAACTGTACCACTTTCAATATTAATTTGTCAATTATAATCCAATTTCCATGAAGAACATAGAGATTGTTCAGTATCTTTTTCTTCATTACTATCTTCACTTAACCCACCCTCTAAGGAAACAATATAACTAAATTCAGGTGACTACAAATTAAAAGTCAGTTCATAAAATCAAGTCAAGTAGGGAATATTAGGTACAATATTTGAGTTAGCATTGGCCATTAACTTTTCTTCATACAGACAATGGTTCAATTAATTATTGCATTAATAATCTATGAGTAGTATTATTAAATGCTTTGGTCAACATTTTCTGGTTTTATCTCCTCGTTTTAGAGGCTATTAAGTTATAACAGTTCTTCATAATTATTAACTGATTTTCCTTGATGTGGTTCTTTTTCTTTTTTTTAATCACAGCTTCACTTCCCAGTGATATCATTTGTCAATTTTGCCTCCATGTATGGTCTTATCTCTCATTTTACAAGGTTACTTACTCTGCCTTCTTTACTTCAGTCTCTTAAATAATAGTTTTAAAATGTATTTACGTTAACATTGAAAGATTTGTACTTGCTGCATACCAAGTTGGCTTAGGATCATTTGTCTAGTTCTTATTTAACCTGTCTTGCATTCCCTTTAACTCTTTAACACTTGAGCGTTGTTCACACAGAGAAGATAATATACAGTTGTATCTCTTTGTAATAGGGATTTAAAATGCCCGTAAGTGTAACGTGTGTTCTAAAAGGGTAACATGAACTAGTCATCTTATGGTTGTTTGATTACACTTTGGAATACTTCAGAAGTATCCTTAAATGTCCTATTCTTTCTTATCATAATAAAACCTCAGCAAGAGCATACTTTAAATGGATGGTGAATATGAGAAAATAATTTTAAACACTGTCTTTAAGGCTATACTTAGAACAGAAATCACTGGTCCTTAGTGCATGACCTGGAAGAGCAAAAACATCATTTAAACAAAGGAAATTTAAATTGAAAATGAGAGGCAGCTGAAGACTCTGTTCAAAGATTATATTAGAAAACTCGTAAGTTTTATTCTTCTGAAAAAGGGAGAAACAAATGGTGAAACATATTTCATCAGAATAACTAGGAAAATATTGTTCCTTCTCCACTGACAGCAGTGGTATATGTAACTAAATGGTAAAGATTTCACCGGAAAGTTTATTGTAATGCCTAATTTCCACAAACTGTACCCATGAATAGCGATAGCAAGAAAAACTGGAAGAACTGTTATATTCACTTTGAATGGCCAGGTTTTGCTGTGCAGGTGGCCACAGGCATGATATCTGTGAGAAGCTGCCAGAAGCTTCCCCCATGTTCAATAGAGCCAATGCCATCCATCTCCAAACTGATCCTGCTGCTGGACAAGGCTGACTCCATGAGCAATGGCAGCAGTACCTCTGGGACAGCAGAGTTAAGANGGGATTCACCCCCCTGCAGAAAAAGGAGTGTCAGAGATACTGTGTGATGAACTGACCACAACACCCACTGCCTACAGCCCCCACTCCCTCTCCCCCCGTGCCACTGGGGAGAAGAGGCAGAGAAAATCAGGAGCCCAGGAAAAAGGGAGGGGTTGGGGGAAGGTGTTATAAGATTTTGGTTTTATTTTGTATTCTCACTCTGATTTAATTGGCAAATAAAATAAATTCATTTTTTTCTCCAAGTCAATTCTGTTTTTCCTGTGACAGTAATGGGTGAGTGAGCTACTCGTCTCTACTCGCGAGTTTTATTATCTCACCCTTGCCCAGCTGAGGAGGAAAATGATAGAGTGGATTTAATGGGCAGCTGGCATCCAGACAGGTTTAACGCAACACAACTGTTAGAAGAATTGGAACTTAAAAAGAAACAGACAGCTACATGTATAAAAAATTAATGAAAAGTATCTCATGGATATTACCAAACCAGACACAAAAGCAATGGCTTAGTTCCTTTCTCAAATCTAGGACTATCTAGACTTCTATGATGAAAAATTAGACAGCCTGAAGAATATTGGATTATATTCGGGATCTCCCTTAAGCATACCTGTGCTGTGACACAATTAGGACTGTTCATATATCTTACTAGATTGTCCCTGCTACTTTTCAGACTTTTTCAGTAAAAGGAGCAGGTCAGGCTCTGTGTAAAAATGTCTGTTATAGAAACAGCTAAGACTGAGGATGGCTAATGGCTTTTAAAATCTAAAAATGCCATCAGTGGGTACCTTACTGTTGGGTCTTCAGTCACATGGTTTCCTGTTATCTGGCTGCTTGCTGCTCTGCTAGTAAATAGTACAAATATTGAAGGATCAGGAATTGCCAAATCCTAATTATTTGTAAGGAAGAAAACTTGGAAGGAAGAAAATTTCCAGTCAGCATTTGAGGGGGAAAAAAAGACTTTGAAAGTGAGCATGTTTCACAGGCTCCATTTTTCAGTGTGTTAGTATTCTATCTATTCTTTCATACTGGAAAAGAAGCATCTATTTGCTGCAAGAGCAGCAGGCAGGAACTTACTCAAAATGGTCCAGAAGAACTCTGACAAGTGACCATGCTCAGTGTTGCAGAGGAAGACAAAAACCCCCCTGGGGACCAGTCTTCCTCAGGTGAAAATTCCTTCCTAACATCAGAGCTGGCTGTTTTCTGAGCATGTGAGCACAATCTGTCAGGACCTTCTCCTGCTGTGCTGCAAGGATCAAGGTAGGTCATGAACTGAGGACAGTGTTGCCTGTGCTCTCAGCCTGGACAAGTCCAGCAAAGCCCTTCTCTGCTAGGATCCTAAGAGACCCCCTAAGTAGGGGGCTCAGGCACTTCTGCAAGCCACGGTCCCTTCCCAGGGCTCATGTGAGCAACAAGCATCATCCAAGGACTTGTTCTGACTCTAAGTCCTTATGGTCATCTCCTGCTCTGCTCTCAGTGTTCAAAAGATATAGTGATTGAACCAGGGACTCTGGGAAACATCCTGTCTAGACTCACCGATTTTCCCAGGGAAAAATTTCCTCCCTGATTCCAGACCCAGGGCACCCATGGAGTCTTGGGGCTGCAGCACCAGTGAGCAGGCACTTATCCACAGAGTTCTATTCCTGTTTCTGAGTTATTATAATTGTTGTATTTAGTAATCATGTAGTCTCCAAATTAGGCCTGTAAAAAAGCATTCCACGTGTACGCTACCTAGCAAGAAGGAAATATTTGTAGTTGGTCCTTAGATTAATGATATACTGGGGATTGGCACAGCCAAGGTGAAAGATCTGGAATTTGGCCTTGTTGAACTTCAGGAGGTTCATGAGTCCACTCCTCAAGCCTGCCAAGGTCCCAGTGGATGGCCTCCCTTCCCTCTAGCGACTCAGCCACACCAACCAGCTTGGTGTCATCCACGGCTTTGGTGAGGATGCACCGAATCCCACCGCCTGTGTCATTAATAAAGATACTGAATAGTACTGAACATTAGAGATTGTTGTTGATCTCCATTTGGAGGTGCAGTTGACTGCAAGTCTCTGGATGCATCCATTCAGGCAGTTCTCTATCCATTGATTAGTCCATCCATCATAAACATACCACTGAAGCAGTGATAAGGACGTTTTCTTTGACTATGTCGAAGGCCTTACTGAAGTCAAGATAGATCACAGTAGTTGCTCTTCCCATATCAATGAGTGCAGTCACTCTGTCATAGAAGGCCACTAGATTAATTAGGCATTGTTAGCTCTTGGTGCAGCCAGGTCAGGCTCTAATCACCTGCCTGTATGCCTTAACATAGTTTCCAGGAAGATCTGTTCCATCTCCCCAAAATAAATTTTCTTTGCTTGGGATGGTGAGTGATATTCCTGTCCTTACCTTGACTCATGAGCTTTTTTGTCTTAGTTTTTTCCCTGTCCTGGTCCAGAGAGAGCAGCTGGGTAGTTATCTGGCAGCCAACCAAGTTTAAACTGTGCCAAAACCACGTTCTGGAAGAATAAGGATTTTATTCATCACTTGAGAATCAAGGAAGAAAGACATGGCTGTCTCTCTTTGCAACTTTTTAGCATAATGAAAATGTAGAAAATTAGCATGTACCAAATATATGTTGTGTGAGAGTTTTACTTTCCTAATTCAGTGTCTGTGAGAAAAAAACACAGGAATCCTGTGGTTTAAGCTGGAACTGTTTCTATTGGGGCACAGCCTGCATTATACACAGACATATTTTCAGAAATGACACTTTCAGTGCATTTTTCTTTCTGGGTATCCAATTTTAAACATATTATTCATGAATGTTCAGTGATGTTGCAAAGACAAGACTATCACTGATTTCAGTTGAAATTGTTCAACTATCCATAAGACAGAAACTTTTGAAAACATGTGTCTGAATTGCCTCTACGTTTGGTAGGTAACTGTACAACTTATTGTGCTTGAGTTGACTAGACAATAACATAAATATCATTTCTCACTGGTTTGCTATTGCAGATTTTCCAAACACCCTCTTGGATTTTGATATCTTGTATCAAGTTGTCTTAGACTACATCAGTGATACTGCTGGATGGATCTCTTTCTACTAATCTTAAAGGAAGGTTTGTAAAATTCTGGTCCAACGTCAGCTAAATTTGTTGGAACTCTTACATGCCAACTGCATTCTACTCGGAATGAGACTGTCTCGTATTTATTTTACACATACTTAAAAAGCATTCTGCATTTTTAAAATATTTATGATGTATGAATTAATTAAATTTATTAATTGTAATTAAATTTTCCTAGATGTTTAATGACAAAAGAATAGACATGCTATAGACTATATGGCTTATCTATCTATCTATCTATCTATCTATCTATCTATCTATCTATCTATCTATCTATCCATATCTATCTATATCTATCTACATATAGATATACATCTAAATTTTTCAATAGGCCTTGCATAAATTATTGCATCCAGCAGTAGAGTACAATGTAACATACAATTTGCATTTAGGAAGCTTCAGCAAGAGTTGCTCTGAAGTTACTCTTAGCTGGATTGTGAAAATGAGAAGCAGTTCAACAACACACATGAACATTTTGAAACAATGTGGGATGTGAAATGAATACCTTCCTGATCAGCACTCCAGAGGCAAAATTAGCTAGTCATAAAGTTTGCAGTGCAAATGACATAATATGACATTCAAATGTCATAATAAATAGCATATTATAGTTACAGGTTTTAGTATTTATCCAAAAGAAAAAAAAAATCACACGTGTTTGGAAAACAGCTGGAAAGATAAAGGAGGATATGACCTGTGCTCCAGAATCCGTTACGAGTCACCCCAAGACCAAAAAGTGTCTTTTGATCTCTCTTGAACTACATGTTGTGTGTTCGTTGCCACCCATATGGAGGATCAGTAATGGGTGGTAGTCCAAGGGCCATACTAGGCTTGGAAGTTTTCCAGTGATGCTCTTAGTCCACCCAGGAAGGCAGAAGACTTCCCCAAGAGGAAGGTCCAGCTCACCGACTGAACTTTTTTGTATTTCTATTTCAGTGCTCCAAAGATATAAATACCTTACCTGTATGTTAATTTCACCACCATCCACAGAAATTTCATACATCCTCCCTTACTGGTATAGCAGAATCAAAGGCTTTGTGTCATTTGAGGGACATAGAGTGAAATCCCCTGTGAGATACCCAATGAGAGAAGTTAATTTTCTTCCTGACTTTGCCTTTGGAGCTCAAAAAAATTGTGTTCAATGAAGTCAATCTACAATGACACAGAAATCAGAAGCTTGACACAGTTGCCTATTTTGACCTCCAAGACTCCTTACTTTATTGGTGCAGATTCTTTTAAAGTGTTCTAGCCTAGGTCATTCCCTTCTGCTCTTGCTTTCAGAGCAGAATCAGAGAAATATTTTAAGATCTTAAAATCTGTGCAGTGTCCAAAGACTAGAGCAGATATAATTTATTTTTTAATATTTTACTCTTTTCTCTACATCTTCAGTGCACACTGACATCAGGAATGTTAGTTTTGCCAATGCCTTCAATCTAAATGCCATCAGGTTATAAAAGTAAAGTGTAAAAATTAGTAATCACCTACAGTCCCAGATAAGCAAAATTTAGTAGTGCCTGTAGTTTTAATTTTGCATCCTCCAAACAACCTTGAAAAAATTAGAATGAAGCATTTGGATTATAATGGAATACAACCAGAATGACTAGATTGCAAAGGACACTGCTTACAAGAAATTAATTTTTAGTAACATATACAGTTATAAGAACATGACTTTCATATCATTCCACCTCTGGGATGAATAAATATACTGCCTGAATTTGCAAGTTAATACTTTCTGCTTATGTTAATGTTTGTCAGGCCCCAAAAATCTCTCTACAGGAAATCAATAAGGCCTCCATGCCTCTGAAAAAAAAAAAAATCTAAGAATTTCATATACTTATTTCAAACTCTAGAATCTTTCATTATTTGCTAATCCAGAAGGCATTTCTAGCATGTTCTGGTCCTTGTCCTTTTCTTAGATAAGACTTCAGTAGTAAAATGTTAAGTGAATGGCATATCAACGTAAATTAAAATAACACCTTATGTTCTAAAGTGATTGAAAACTTTTCTTATATTGCTAAAATGAAAAATGGCTAAATCATAGAAGTGTTTTCTCACCGCTTTTTTTTTTATCTGTAGTTTTAAATTAGCAGCAACCCTCTGAGAAGACTGAAATGGTACTAGAAATATTAAAAAAAACCCCAACCAAACAAACAAAAATGAAACAAAAAGAACAAAACAAAACCCCCAAAATAAATAATTTAAAAAAAAAAACAAAAAAAAACCCCAAAAAAACCCAAATAACCCAAACCCCAGGAGTTTTGCAGACTTTTTAACTAGTTTATTCCTCCAAAGAATGTGGTGAAAACCTTACTCATACTGTGTATTGCCAAGAAAAGTACTCAGCACAGTAGAGTATCAACACCATGTACTTTTGCTTTATCTGTTTTAAAACAGATAAATAACTTTCACATTAAGGATGATTCTCTTGAATAGAATAATTTACCCTTTAATTGCATGTAACCAGGGCTCCACATAGGAATTTTGGGAGCTGAAATCAAGGGCAAAATACCCATTGTCACTGATGGGTGGTGGACTCCACCCACGGGATTAGGCAAAATCACATGAATGCCTCAGAATCAAAGGCTGAAATGTATTAGTGAGAAGCATGTTTTGATGACAGAAGATACACTGGAGAATGATGATTTATGAGATGATACTAAAACTGAAAAAGCAGTAATTTAAAAATGTTTTATTTTACTGGATACCTGTATTATTCGAATCTGGTTTATTTGCATTGGGTTTTCTCTGTATTATATTCTGGGACAATTTGACATGTTTCTGTAGTTTCCTAGCACTAAGGAATTTGTGCCTTGGATTTGTTTTATTAAGTGATTTTTTTCAACATGATAAAAATGATAATCCTCACCCTGCCGCACCTGAAAAATATAAGCAGTCCTAGTGAATTCAACAGAATAATTCTTGTAGAAGAAAAGCTATTCATATGCTTGGGAGTGTTCTGGTCTTAAATTTTTTGCATGACTTCTTTTCAATAGTGGGAATGCATATAACTTTACAATTGACTCACAGTATTTCTACATGGTAGAGAAATATATATTCTCCAGATCTCAAATACTGTTATACAGAGAAGGAAAATTATACCTGATGATTATTTCACATTTTTGTTCCATACAAAACAAAATAATCGTGCATATTCCTGGAGAAAAAGAATTTTACATGACTAAAAAAATTAATTTTCAAACGAAATGTGGATTAAAGCGTCTATCTGAACACTTGTTAGCATTTCAAGTTCCAACATTTTTTTCCATTGACTTGAAAAGGATTTTCACTCAGGACATTAATTAATTAATTTCAGTTTAAGCTACCACATTACTAACTCCCTCAGTTCCATCTTCCTCTTTTTTTGCCATAGAAGTTCATCTGAAAGTATTGATTCATACTTTTTCTAAAATTAATTTATAGGTCTGTTCTTTTCTGATAGAATTGGCAAGCACCATAATAATATAAATATAATCCCCATAAAGAATTTTTTTTCTCCCATGGTTTTCAGTAATATAGAATTTATAGACTAATATAGCACTAAAAGCAAGGACAAGTTTTGGCCTATACACCCAGTTACGCAGCCATTGGAAATATTTTGGGAAAAGATTAGACAAGCATTGGCTTGAATTAATGTAGGTGTAATTTTAGACAGGGAGTTAGAAATTATGATCTTTAAGGGCCTCTTAGAACACTACTTTTTAATTTAATGGTGTCTAATTGTTATGCTCCTACAATACATGTACTGACAATTTAAAATTGATAATTTCAAGATTTAATTAATTTATGATTTCAAGAAATTGCATGAATGTTGGTCACAAAAATAAGGAATAAATTTATCAGAAGTGAAAAAGCAGTATTAGATAAAGTGCTGGTATATTTTCTTCCACAAAGTTGAGGAGAGGTGAGGATTGATTCCTTTGAATAGCAATATTGTTCAGATGGAGAATAAAAGAATGTTTAATTCTTTCATCCTTTGGCTGAATGTTGAAAATACACTGGGTGAGCAACACTAATTAATTTTGGCAATGTTGTGTGTTGACACAAAAAATGGTTCCCCTTGCTGTAATTGCATAGCTGCTTGGGTATTTTATTTGTTCAATTTGTTATTTTTTCATGTGTTCTTTTTTTCTTGTATGGTTGTTTAGTCACAGTGATCCAAATAACTAAAAAGTAATTTACTACAAATTGCTATTAATTTTGTTATGTTGGGCTGCCTGAGAATGGATAGCATATTAATTGAATTGCAGGAATAAGGAAAGACTTCCACGTATCTCAGAAAAGATGTATTGGAACTATAACAGATTCAGAGGAGGGTAAGAACGATGACCAATGCATGTAAGAGCTTCTCTGTACTGCTTTACATGGAACAAGTGAATGAGGTGGGATTTTTCAGTCTGAAAAATAAAGAAGGAAAAGCAATTTAGTAAGTGTTACGCCAGAGATCACAAAATCACTGGTGGCATAAATTCAGTGGGATTTCTAACAAGAGCCGAGGCCAGGAGGAGCCGGTTCAAAACAAGGAAAATTCTTCAGCCAGCAGCTATATTTTCTGTGAATCTTCTCACCACATGATGCTGTCAATGCAAAGACTAGACACGAGTTCAGAGCCTGGACTAGCATTGTAAAAGGGATTTATTGAGGTTTACTAAACAGAAAAAGCAAAAGAATTCCCTGACCTGAAAATAATTAGTGACTAGGAAAAGTATGTGGGGGCAGCACCACATATGATTGCTCTGTCCTTACTGATGACAGGGCTTTGATGGTTCAGGTCCTTTGGACAAATAACAAGGATGCTGCTGAATGCTGACTGCACTTGTTCTCCTATAAAGGTCAAGGCTGGTTTCAAAGATGCTGCAGTCTTCCAGTCTTGCTGGTTCAGGTGAAATCACTTAGTATGTCTTTAAATCAGACTGGTGATATCTCATTGTTAGTGTTTCTTCAGATGAGATTGCTTGAATGCAAAGCAGTTACAATGTATCTTATCAAAGTAATTTTCCTAGGGGAAAATTTCATTGGGAAGTTCTCTAAAAGTGAACTTCTTTTTCAAATGGAAATGGAAGCATGCCTCTCGGCAGTAACAGATCTTTGTCTTCAGAGGGAAGAACAATGAAAGTGAAATTAAGATATATGTGAGGCAGGCCATTCAGGGATCCACTAGCTGCTTCAAGACAGACATATTCCTGTGCCTCAACTGCTTATAGAGGGTATAAATCAGGATATATTTTACCTCTGCAACCTTAAGAGACAGAGTATAACTAAGGATAAAATACGATACTTGGAAACAGAAATTTGCTCATGTGATTTTGAGTTGACAAAAAATTCTCTCCTCAGTTTAACTGATTAAAGAAATAACAATATTACTGGGGTGCCACCACCCACCAAGAAGCCCAAAAAACCAATCAGTGAACGAACCAAACAAAAACACCCTCAAAAAACCCCAAAGAAAGCAAAAAAAAAAAGCCTAAACAGAATGTCTAATTATTTTTGTATAGCAACCTGATTATAAAAACAAAAAACTCACATTGTGTTTATCTCTCTACCCTTCCCACACAATCCCTTTTTTTTCCTTCTTTCATTTTTTTTTTCCTGGCAGTATAGTAGCTGACAGAATTTGTAGATAATACATGCAAGGATTTTCACAGAAAAGCAGTTCATAGAAAGCTCCTTGATCCTGTAATAGTAACCATAATCCCCTGAGCTTAGCATTTTGCTGGATATGCTATTACTTTTCATGAATGAAAAAGAAAAAAAAAATCTGTGGAAATCTGTTTTCAGCACATCATTGACAAGCTTCCAGAGAAAATTATATAATATCAGCAACATAGAGCACATAAGCACCCAGTAAAAGTAGACTTCTGTAGAATTAATGAAAAGGCAGTGATGCTAAGGAAGCCAAGCTATCTCATCCTTTTATGTTCCTTCTGATGGTATAAATGATTTCTGTTTCTGGATGGAGCAGGAAATCTTATTTTGCCCACCAAATCCATGTGAATTCAATTTCCAGAAATTTAATACTCATATCTTAAGAAGATACATAGGGCTTATTTAGGGTCAAAATTAATGGAAGAAACTCTAAGAAATCAATAGCATAGATAGAAACAAATAAAGCCAAGAGTATACCTCCTTTTTAATGTGATTTAGCAGCAAAATTATTTTCTAGGTTCAGTTCTTCCTTGATTTCCTATCTGTGAAATACAGTCCATTGATCTCAATTTTCAGAGAAAATATAAAATAGAGTGATCAATTCAGTACAATATTATATTTGGAAAACCAAGTAAAAGCAATACAAATTTGAACATGTATTTTCCTACTGTAAAACTAGTTATTTCCAACAGGAAAGTATGAGGTTGGTGGTGCTGGATATGAGTGGTTTCTTTTTAACATTTTAAAGAGAAATATGCATTTCCATTATTTTCCATAAGAACCAGTATAATAGGATACAAATCTACAGAGAATTCTCTAGCTTTTGTCACATAGATCTGCATCTGATCAATTAGTCCATTTCAGGAAAATTTTTTAGTGTCATTGAGCAGAATGGTATTGATTAGGTTGACAATTAGAAAGCCAAAACTCAGAAAACAGAAAAACTGCAGAACCTGTTCTGCTTGTTTAGTAGAGTGACAGACTTGAAGATCTTCATAATTTTCCATTAATCAAAAACAAGCAGTTATATAGAAATGGTAAAATGGAAATGTACTCATATTTTGTAGAACAAGGCTGGAAAATGACTCCTGGAATGTAAACAAGAAACACAAATGGTATAGCTTTTGACATGTAAAGGTAAAGGAGGAAAAGAATCCTTGTTATTTGTGGTAGTGCAAATTAGAGACTATACAGACTCCAAAAGATTCTTAAGGAAAACTGGCACACAGGAGGCTTTTGTGTTGAAATGGAGGGAGACCATGATGCCTGCAAGAAATCTCGCTCACAGAGATTAGAGAATATGTGATTTCCTACTAAATAACAGGATATTCTTGGTAATGTTATATGACATTGAAAGAATTTGCTTTGGGAAAGAACTGCAGTGGCTCAGCAGGGTAGAGTGCCCTTATCTGAGTAGAATTCTGCCTCCCTACATTCTCTCCATTTAAGTGATCTCCTACTATATTTGGTGACTTTGACCATACTCAATACAACAGCACACAAATTAATGTGGAGTTACTATGAACCATTTTGTCTCATCTGTCAGACTGAGAGTGTCATGGGAAACCGACAGAATACACATAGATGGTGGTGAGATTTCCTTAGGAAAACACTGAAGGCCATCATCTGACATGTGGGAAAGACAACAGCTCTAAGAAAGGATGAGAAGGAGGCAGAAGTATCCATAGAAAAAAAGGGAAAAAAATTATTCTGCATTTTTACCAGCTGCTTCTAAGAAATCTTTGTTTTGTTTTGTTTTTGTTGTTGTGGTGGTGGTAGTGGGTTTTTTAGCTTTGTTTCTTCAATAACCTATTCTGGAAAGGACTGTGCAGCAGAGTCTGTGAGTCAGTTACTGAGGAACTGGAGTTGGAACAATGCAGAAGAGTCCCTTTGTTAGTACTATGTGTATTAAGAATCAGTGCTTTGTGACTAATGCTTTATTGATTTTCTAAGGTAAAATTCAAACAATTCATAAACTAGAGAACAGATTTGAGGGCAGTCTGTTGGGTGTAACAAGGTCTGTAACAAGGATAAAATCTAGATTCAGACAAAGAACTATTTATTCCTCCTCTTCAAGGGAAAGGATTGGGGAAAACTACAAATATTGTCACAGATAAATCATGAACTATTTAGCAGCTGGCATAAAAATTAAGTACAATTTCAAGTGCAGTGTGTGATAAATTAGCAAATACAGCATTTTAGAAACCCTGAAACTTGACTAATTAATCTTATGAAAGGAAGCAGAAATATTGTGGAATAGCTTGAAGCACACAGTTGGTTTATTTGTACTCCCTTGCAAGAGTAACATTAAAAGAGGAAAATAGTCACAAGGATGTAGTGCCTAAAAAAATTTACATCATAGCAGTATTTATTCTGGTTTGTGGATGGGGTTTATTGCCTTTTTTTGTCTTTTTTTTTTATGTTTTGGGGGTTTTGTTTGGTTTTTTGTTTGTTTTTGTATTGTTTTGTTTGTGTTGGTTGTTTTGTTTTGTTTTTCTGTTTTAATTAATCTTCAGAATTATGGAGATATTTCTAAGATATACTGAAAACAGAAAATGAGGTAAAGAGAATATAAGGAAGCTTACACTACTGAAAAAGAAAAATTACTCTTAAAAATACCTTCTTTATATTAATAAAAGAAAGCTCCATTTTTAAAGAAATCCACTTTAATTTAGAATAGGTACACCTGAAATCATAAAATGAAAACAAAGAAGTACCTTTATAGTGAAATCAATACATTTATTTCTAAATACTCTGACAAAAGGACCTTGTTTTATTTTCAACAGTATCTCAGAAACTTAGCTTTGAAAGTGCTTATGAGACAGAAAATCCTTTCAAATGCCTCTGAAATCTTTTGCAAAAAACTTTTGACCTGTTTTTTTTTCTTTTCCCTAAATTTTAAGTTTTGATCATCACTTCTCCTTAAATGAAAAAATTATGTGACTTTTGTTCAACATCTTGGATAAATGACGAAATGATTATCATTGGTTGAAGCAAATCTATGATTAAATGCTTAAAACAAAAAAATTCTCTCTGTACATGAATCAGCCTTAGCCCAACAATCAAATCACTGATCACTGTCTCAAACTTGACAACTCTAGTATTTTGCCAGAATGCCTGTGTTTCTGTACCTCATCACATGGTTCTCATGTATATGGTTTTTCAGTACTTTCTCAACTGTTTTATTTTTTTCACTATACAATTTAACAGGCTAATTATCCAGTTGTACAGAAACAGATTTTGATGCAGCTGAAGCATGACGCATGACACCAATAGAGGTGTACATAATTTTTTTTTTTTTGTGCAACTGTAATTTCCACCAGCTTTTAAAAGTTCATCTTTTATTCATTAGTATGGAGGAGACCAACCTGATCACAGCACTTTTTCACATCTTTTCCTCATTTAAAAATATTCCTCTCAGGTTACAGGGAGTTCTTCCAAAGGAAAATGGAGAGCAGCAAACTGCTGAGAAGTCAGCTCAACCAACAGCTTCAGGATTGTGAAGAGAAAGCAGTACAGTTTGTACGTGATCAGATGACACAAAAAGCCAATGAATTTTTTTTCCTCTTTTATTTAAGGTAATGACATTCTGTCAATTTCTTATTGTTGTATGATGTAAAATGTTGATGTATTCCAGGAATTCTTACACTAGGAATGCTTTTTGTCATGATCAGCAATGGCAGCACTACACCGGGAATCACAAAAGCCCCACATTTCTCTCATGTGATATTGACAAATTTGGGTTGCTTGTTGTGCTATCTACATTCAGAAGGAGAGTGTAAAATGCTTCTTGTGACCCTAAAATTTTGGAATCTACAAGTGGACTTCACTCTTGCATGCATACTGCAAAGTCCAGACAGGTACAGCTTTCTCCCTCACATCAGCATGCTGCCAAACTGCATGAACTTTAGAACAAATGGAAGGTTCCCAGTATTGTTTGTTTTCTCTGTTTGTAGGCACACATTTACAGCAGCCAGGAACAGATTTTCTACACTGCCTCTCCACACAGGACTAAAAATTGGCTAAGTGTTGTCTCATGTCACTGTAGTTTACTATGTTGCAGTAATTTTTATATCACACATAGGGAAATTTTCATCCAGAACAAAGAACTTAAGCTAAACATGTAAAAAAGAATTTGGATGACACATAAGAAAGAACTAATTTGCTGCAGTAACTTCTATTACTGCCTGTTACCTCTATTTTTAGGTGTCGAGATCTTCTTAGGCACATAGATTAAGTTACAGGATCCTGAATGGAAGAAATCTGAAGTGACTGTGAGATGCCACAGTCATTCTAAATGAACTTGACTGGCTTCAATCATAAGACAGTGGAGAAAAGGGCAATATTCAGAAGTGAATATGAGTTTAAAACATAGGATGAAAGAAGGACTCATATGATTATTACTTCCACAAGTGTGAAATTAATGAAGACCTTAACAAGCTGGAAGAGCTTTTAAGTTGTAAAGGGAAAGCTGAACTATAATATTTAAAAAAACCAGCTGTTATGCCTGTCAGTTTCTAGTGCAAGCACCCTGTTTATTAATATCTAGTAATTAAATATTTTAAAGTGGCAAGGAACACTAAGTTCTTTAGAAAAACACAGCATAAATTACATTTTGAAGGCTACTGGAAACAGCTGTTGAAATATTCCAAAATGGTGAATATTAAAATGAAAACTGAAATATTACAGAGAATTAAATATCATGTCATGTTTATAATAAGTACTTTTTAAGAAGAAAAAGTCTTTTGGGAAGTTGAGAGGTATGGTATCTGGCAAACTCTTTTATTTTTCTGTGTGTGCAGGAATTTCCAAAGGAGTCCATGAAGACAATAATTCTCAGTGTAGGATTAACCGCCAGAAGTATGTTTACCTTCACTTGGAACAGTATGTATGTACATTGCAAAGTACATCACATTTTGTGATGGTCACATGGTAGTTTTGGCTCAGATAGTAACTAGCATAGGGCTTTGTGCTGGAACCAGTGTTGATAGAACATGTATATTTTAGTTAATGCTGAGCAGAGCTTACAAGGAGTCAAGGCCTTCTCTGTCTATTGCTCATGACTGTTTGTTTTCCTGCCTCTCACCAACAAGTAGGCTGTGGATGCACAAGGAGCCAGGACAGCTAACCTCAACTGACTACAGTGATATTTGTTATCACATAGTGTCACGCTCAACATATAAAGTTGGTGGAAGAAGAAAGACTTGGGGGATGTTTGGAATGATGGTGTTTGTCTTCCCAAGTCAGTGTTACATGTGACGGGGCCCTGTTCTCCTGGAGAGGCTGAACACCTGCCTGCCCATGGGAAGAAGCGAATTGGTTTCTTGTTCTGCTTTAGTTGTGTGTATGGCTTTTGCTTTTATTATTAAACTGTCTTTATCTCAACCCAGGAGTTTTCTAGATTTCACCCTTTTGATCTCTCCCACATCCCACTGGTGGAGAGTGAGCGAGTAGCTCTGTGTGGCTTGGTGGCTGCCTGGAGTTAAACCACAACGTTACAGAGTTGAAGCCACAGCACTCCTTTTCTATTTTATGCACTTGACACACTGAGTGGTATGTCTCTGTTGTTCTTAATGACTAAGACTGGAAACATATTTTATATGTAGCAATCACCCACTTTCTTCATCACCACAGCCTGACAATGACTCTAACTACCCCAAACAGATGCACTTTTTATTTAAAATTCTCAGGTGTAGAAGACATCTTTCCCTTTTGCCTTAATGCCCTTCACATAAATCTTAGAATTACAGGTTATTGACTAATCTGTTGAGTTGAACTAAAGGACAATGATTTTTTTTCTTCTTTTTAAAGTCAGAAATTATAACTTAACTGGAAAAATATCTTACAGATTTTGCATAAAAAATTAAGTAAGTCCCCACCTGCTAGGTTACAACAGCCTGTTTAGAAAAGATAGGGGAAGACAATATTAGTACCTGTGAAAATGTGTTCACTGATGACACGTTTCCAGTTGATGGAAAATTTGGGGGCAGAGTCTACAAAATGAATCTGGAATCACAATAATGCAAGACTTGTCTTTTTTTCTGCCTAGTTGCCTGGGAGTGGAATGATTGTGTCTGTCAGTATCCTGAAGTACTAATTGGAAATAAGTATATGCTCCCTCCTCTTTTACAGAGGGGAATAAGTGAATCCCAAACAGCACAAACCTCTCTCTATTGTCCTAAGACTTCACCCCATATGATGCCGGAGAACACCAGGTGAAACAGCTGGACGAAACTTAAAAGTTCTGATGGTGGGTTTATGCTCCACTGGGTGAGGAGTTACACATTTCTGACAATGAATGACAATGATGTTCCTGAGGCCCACCTTATATATGAGCACACTGCAAAACACTTATCACGAATACAGGGCAATAATCAATGGGCCTAATTTGCAAGATCACAGTTAAACATCCGCAAAATCTTTCTTAATTGGAGCAATAGCATAGATTAACTAGGGAGGAATTTTGACAAAAGTAATTCAGTGTCTACTGAGACAAGGAAACGAAGCCTGAGCAAATTACTTCTGAAAATGTCTTGCATCTATATTGCTTCTAATTCTTTGTTCTGTGAGGATTTCTGGAATGTTCTGGAAGATGCCGGCTTTACCTAAACAAATTTGAACAAGCTATGCTCCAAGGTCTGTCAGAACCTCCTTTGCATTCTCTTTCCTCCATATTTATAATGGCTGTAAAAGAAGCTCTTAAAAAAATCTTAAAGTTGTTTCAAAGCTTTCAAATGTAAAAAAAAATAATTCTTTTACCGAAACCCTTAAACCTTCAGTGTCTTAAATACTACTCTCTCTTGACTGGAGAACACAGGAAACATCTAAAGATCTTTTCGCTTGCATGAATGTTGGCACAAAGTCTGTTTTATAACATTTGTTAAGTGTGGCTTTTGATTTGGGTTTTTTTTTTTTTTACATGGCGGGTCTTGCAGGGATCAAGTGAGTGAGGGGGTTTGATTTCCCTGTTTCCTGCATGGATACAGGGCAAGCGGGATGCCCGGGTGTAAATGCAGGGTACATATATATATATAATGCACGGCGACTACAGTGGCCGGCTACCCGGGAACTCCGGGAACGGGCAGCAACACTTCTGAGAATCGTCCGATGCCGGAGGATGCTGGCATTTTGGGGACCGGAATTAGGAAGAGCTGCCTTCCCATCGCCCCGCGGCTGCAGTCTGGCACTGGCTCGGCCGCCGCCGGGCACGGGGCAGTGCCTGGGAACCAGATCTTCCCATTTCGAACAAGTACTTTTGCCGCTACGAAGGAAAGGCTTGCGGTGAGCGAGTCGAGCAGGTGCCGCGGCCTCCCTGGGCACGGAGGGCTGGGTTTTGCAGGGCCAGGATGCCCAGCCGGGATGTTGAGCCGGGATGCCGAGCCGGGATGCTCAGCGGGGATGCCCAGCTGGGATGCTCAGCCGGGATGCTGAGCTGGGATGCTGAGCTGGGATGCCCAGTCGGGATGCCGAGCTAGGATGCTGAGCAGGGGTGCCCAGCCGGGATGCCGAGCCGGGATGCCCAGCCGGGATGGTCACCCGGGGTACTGAGCCGGGATGC
>WBMV01009416.1:587287-606963 GCA_013396655.1 Campylorhamphus procurvoides
GGGGAGCAGGCTGCTGGAGAGCCACTGTGCTGGGGGAGCAGGCTGCTGGAGAGCCACTGTGCTGGGGGAGCAGGTTGGCAGGTGAGAGGCGCACCCAGCGCTCGTTTATTAATACCTTTTGTTTTGCTTTTTAAAATACTGCTTGCAAACACACTCTGAATGTAATGATTTTAATTGTGTTTAATTAAAATACGTGAGAGTGATGTTTGAGGTGATTCAGCGTGGAACTTGGACAGAGCTTGTTTTCAGGCATTCCTGTTGACTTTGCTGGTAACCCTTAATGAGCATTAAAGTAACATGCAATGTATAAAAGAAGTGGGAACGTAATGGAAGATTTTTCCTAGTGCACTTTGTATATAAGAACTTTTGTAAGTACATGCATAGTAGAATTATATACTGTGCAAAAATGTTCTTTTTTTTGCATGTCCTTGAGCATGATCGTAAGTGAAACAAACTGCTAAGCATATTAAGCCTTGTTACTTGTAGGGACAAGTTCCCCGCTCTGTATGCTCACATCTTTTCTGAACGCCAGTAAATATCTTATGGATGCATTTTATCCTGAGTTGCAGTGGGACCTTAAAATCCAAGATGGGAGTAATACAGTTTAACTTTTAAAGAGAAAAGATTTCACAGAGATTTCTGTGTTAAGTATGTTTTAGGAGGTGTCTTCCATCGACCTCATCATCCTTTAGTCAGTTTACTTTGAATTGGGGCGTTTCAACAGTTAAACAGTTTTTGCACTGGAAATAAGTGGTATTTTATTGTGCTGGCCTGAAATGGAAAAATTACCTTGCAAACAACAGATTAGTTATGTCATCTGAGAATGACTTTCAGCTAATGAAATGAATCTCTTTCGCTTGTCACTCTGCTTTAGAACCAAATAGATATATTGGCTTATAAAATGTAAATGAATTTCAGAATCTAGAATACCAGTTCTCATGCAGCAATAAATAACATTTTCTGTAGGGAGGGCTTTTTTTTTTTTCTCTGATCAAGCAAAGTATTTTTAAAGGTTGGTTAAGAGATTGAGCCTGTTAGGAAGAATTACAGGCCCTGTCTTAACACATCTGAAGTTGGTTTTCCCAACCAAAAAAAGTAACTGAAGCTACAACAAGTTTTTGCTCATCCGGTTTACTTGTGTGCAATTAACAAGACTGAATTTACTTCCTGTGGTAATTTTTCGGTTTCTAATAGTCTCATAATTAGATTAAGTGTATTTTTAAAGTTGATGCAGTATATTAAAACTTAGTGGTCCCCACTGCTTCTGCAAGGTTTGTCCCATGAAAATAGGGTTGATCATGTTTCACTAGTTGCTTATGCTAAATTGTTCTGTAATTAGATGTATCAAACTTACATTTGTAACATCTTTACTTTTGTTTTAAAAAATTGTTTAAAAAATGTTAGGAAGTCTCCTGATCTTGAAGATAAATTTAGTTTAGTTATGTCTTTGAGACACCAATAGATCAAATGTCAAGAATAGGGATGTGACAGTGCTTACTTTTTTCCAGTATCTTCTAATTATGAAAAAGAACTTTCTAAGGAACAGAGTGCTGATTAGCTCTACTAACTTTCCCTATCTAACTTTTCTGTGATCATTCCGGCTGAACATTTTTTTTCAGTGTGTTGTAAACAAAACACAGAGCTACTTGTTGTTTCTTGGGTTTTTCTTTTAACTTTTAAGTGATTTTTTGAAGTGGCATACATAAAATTGATACTGTAATTAGAGGCACACATAATCCACAGGAATACCAAAGTTATAAAGGAGTTTGACATGCTGTTTCTTCAAAGTTTAAGCTCACTGATGGCAAGACTTCTCAGTCAATCCTTCATATCTCACCTGAGGTTGTGTGAGCAAAATATTTGGCAGCGCTTGCAGGAAGAGTGAGACAATGCTTCTCAGTGGTGAACTGTGTTTAGGTGATCTTAAACTGATGATGATACCTCGGAGTTGTTTAGCAGTGTGAATGTAACGATATGTTTCCAACCAGTGCACCCTGGAACAGTAGGCAGAAGACTTACATGTTTTTTTACTTTGCTTCTGGGCCTTTAGCACTCTTTCAAAAGTGTTTTGAGACTTCTATATATTTATTTTCACATATCTATTAAAAGGTGAAAAAGTAACTGTGATATAATTATTGTATACTTTCTGACAATCCTTAATTTGTGTTTTTATTCTTTGGTGTTTTTTTTGTTATACAGGCATTGTGATGCTTCCTCAATGCTGATGCAAAACCAGTGCAATGAAATCAAGCTTGCTGCTGCTGAGCTTGTTTCTCTAAGTGTAGTTCTGAGTAGCCTCCTAGACATTGTCACTGGGAGCCTAGTGGTTTATGAGCCACAGCTGAAATAATTGGGTGAAGAAAAATGGGTGTGTTTAAAAGAAATAGTTGCACGAGTAAAAGCAGACTAGTAAGAAAGTAGTTAAACGTTAGGCTGCTAATCACGGATAAAGACAGTGACTGGACTATCTATCCCTCCCTGTGATCTTAGGTAAGCCACTTATAATTTAACATCTCCTCTCTGGCAAAGGGAGCATGTAGAAGAGGAGACGTTACACACCAATCCATGCTGCAGAATTGGTTTCGGTTGTGGTTATTTAGGGAGCTTTCTGAAAGCTCAGAAGAAGTTCTGAAACTCTTAGTAAGTAGTAAAGTACTAAGCTACATTAAAAAAATAGATTTGTTTATTTTGGTCAGATTTAGCTCACCTGTTATGTTTAGTTCTAGTTTATAGATAATATAGTCATTGCTTTAAATTAATAAGTAGGAGGATTCTTTCTAAGAAAAGGTGCAGAGAATATTTGTAAATATTAAATATGAAGTGCTGAGAATAATATAAATGTATTTATCAGTGCTTTCTTCTAGGATGCTTATTGAATTTCATATTCCTTCATCTGTTACAGAGACCAATTTTCACAGTATTTTAAACATCCACTCCTCCCTCTCTTGTTTATTCCTTTATTTGTTGTTTATGAGTATGTCTAGAAAAGCTTTATAATAGATAGATAAAAATCTACTTTTGGCTGTTCAAGGAAGCATATTTTATACAAAATAAGTGTACTCTGTAGAAGTGTACTCTGTACTCTGTGGAAAGCAGTCACAATTTTTTGCTACTTGTGTGTCTGGTGTCCTGTTGTGTGCAGTGAAGTTAGGAATGAGGAGAGAGGTATTGATCACTCAAAACTGTCATTGCAAAAATGTTTGCTCAGGTAACTATAGGTCACAGAAGTCCATGACAGACATACAGCTAAGATTTGCATATTGAAGTAGGTTTATTTCTTAATTTGACTTTGTATAGAACATCACTGATACAAATGAACAAGTGTTTTCCTATCCTGTATGATATCCGTAAGCTTTCTAGCCAGTTTAGCTTTTAACATACCAAGACCTCTTTAGTAACTGTTTTACTTAACTGAAATCTATTAGAAATTTAATGTAATTTTCCTGGAAATAATTTTTTTCCCCCAGATTACCTCAGTGGTAATTTCTACTCTTCATCAACCAATGTTTAAGTGTTATTTTTTTCATTAAGACAGGATGTGGTCTGTAGGAGTGGAGGATGATGTCCTTTTCAGTAGTCCAGAAATACGGAGATGTTTTATGACAAGCAAAGCCTAGATTTCAGTTTGAAGTATGTGGTTTGTCACACTTTCTTATAGTCTCTGCGGTTATTCTTTGGGTAATTTGTGAGGTGCCATGCTGTTTATTCAGTAAACCGTGTACAATAACAGAGTGTAGATGGAATGGATTCCAGCAGAAGCATAATTAAAGATGCTGTTTGGGTGGCAGATTGCCTGTGGAGGTTGCTGAGAACAAGTGTGTTGTATCCTAAGAGATTGACTTGACTGTGGAACACCAGTCAGTGCAGCTCTGTTCCAGGCTGCTGGAAAGGCCATCCGTCTCTACTTCAAAGTATTCCCCTGCTCCATTCCTGTCCAGTTTTGTTCACATTCTGGCTCTGCATCCTCTCTCTTGTGCCCAACACTGAGTTGATTCATGTTCTGTTCAGTCCAAGTTACTGTTGAGTGTGTGAGCTTTCTGCTAGGTTAGGAAGTCTGATGGCTTTATTGAGGTGCTGGAGTGCTGAGGCTAGTACGCAACAGGTAGTGTGGACAAGGCAGTAGGAGAAGAGAGCAATTGTGCTAGTCCATTATATTGTCTAATTGCATTTTTCAGAGCAAAATTTCAGAGTTGGGTCATCCTGTAGGCATAAAACTGTTTTTGGTTCAGTTTGTCTTTGAGCTTGAGGTGCTAATTACCTGTAAATGTTGGATCTGTTAAGTTCTGAAAGCTCCCTGGTCTGTATTTTTGTAGAAAAGGCTTTAGAAGTAGAGGTTTCTTGGCAGGTTACCTCTGTGATGCTGGAAGTTATGATTTATTCCAAGGTAGGGCACACTTCTGCAGTGTACTGAAATGTAATGAAAGTACTATTTAAAAATTCTACTATTATGTGTAGAAAAATCCTGGGACTGCCTCTCTGTATTTAAGACACTAACCATTTTCTGGTTTGTGTCTTTGAATTTAAATGTCTGCTAATATGACTATGTAAAGACATGAAAGATGTCATGTTTCAACAGCTTTTTAATGTAATGATAAAACAATCTTAGAAAGGAATTCAGTGTTGCTTTAGTAGAGATCTGCTAGCTTAAAATGAAGTACATATTTAATTTCAGATACTATTGATATTTTTGACGGCACTATGTTGTCTGTAAAAATCTATCTTAAATGCTAAGTAACTGTGCAATAATCATGGGAACATGAAGTAATGCTGTAGAGGCTGGAGTCGGACATGATTGCATTAAGGGTCATGTTTCACTCTAACCTCAACCACTAGTATTTTCTTAGTTGTGCATTGCAAATATTTACTTCTGAAAACAAAGAAGTTCAGTATAAAATGTTTTTTCTTTCTCCTTCTGTGGAAGACCACCTCAGTTGGTACTCCTTAATTTCTCTCAATGTTCCAGGAGTAGGTTGCTTAGTGTATCAGGTTATGAAAGTTTCTGTTTAACAATTGCTACCAGTAGGCTAAGGCATCTCTTAATGTGGAGAAATAAATGATGAAACTTGAATTTACAGGTAAAAAATAAAGAGGGATGGAAGAATTTTCCAATAGACAGAAGGAAGACAGAATGACTGTATTTGCTCTTAAGCTTTTGTCAGACTGAGATATAAATGTCTTTGCCTTCCAGAAATGCACTTTGAAGCTTTGATTTTAATTTTCTAACTTTGAGCTGTAAGTAAAATCCATTGATTGTACTTTGAATTTTCTTCTAAGAATGTAAGTCTATTTTATAAGGAAATAAGTTACTTTTGATCTGCAGTTCTCTCATCTGCTGCCTGTACAAATGTGGAACTTCTTGGGTGGTTTTAACCAAGCTTAGATTGTTTGCCTGTGAAGGTAATTCCTATAAGCTTCATAAAATGAATTTGGAAAATAGGTATTTATAAGCTATTCACAGTGAAGAAAGGATGTTATCTGTTCTGTGTGGTAGTAGTTTGAGACCTGTTATGCTTGCAACTTGTAGTACTAGGCAGGCAATGGTAGTACGTTTCTCTTCACAGAGAGAGACGAGAAGGTTTTATTGTGGGAAAAAACAAGGGATTTTGCAAAAAAAGAGAGCTCAAGATGTATCGGAGGGAGGCCTGGGAATACTGCGGAAACATGGAAGATGTCCAGCAAGCTGAAATTACTGCATTGAGTCTGTGTGGGTGTTGAACATTAATCTGTAGACAGCTAAGCTTAGCTAATGTTGATGCTTTTGAGGAACGATTTAGTTAATCTGAATCTGTTGGTCTTCCTAAGTAGTACATTAAGAGTTTACTACACAGTGCCCATATCAGACACTTTTTCTCATTTTAGTGCCTGAGAATGTTTTTTTTTAATTTAAATCCGTGTAGTTAAGTAATTACTGTCAGACTTTGGCAAAACTGATGTGAATAACATCAGATTATTTTGTTCTCAGGACTTTTAATTTACATCAGGTCATATTCAGTCTTGTTTGGTTTTGTAAAAGGCATTGTTTTTTCCTCTGAATTCCATAGGAAGTCATTCGTTTAAGTATGTTTTACATTATATGACTATTGATGAATCCAAGATCTTAGCTGTGGCTAGTGTTTTTCATTAAATTTGTGTCATTGTGGGTCTTATGCACTCACTGGGAAGGTGGCAAACATGATTCTAATTGGTGTAATGTCTAAGACTTTATCCATAGCATTTTATTTCATATTAAACCAATAGAACAGGGGGAAAAAAGTCTATAGCCTTGCAGAGACTATCATGCCGTAATTTCAATTTAATATAGACATTTTAGGTATACACTGTAGTGAAAGCCATGTGAGTGAGTTGAGAGTTAAGTATATTTCGTAGTAAAGTGCTTGGAATGGCTGTAGAAGGTACCTATTTAGTTTGTGGAGACTATTAAGACAGCAGAATCATTAATTACCATGTAGTTTGTTATTGTCAGAAAGCTTTGACATATTGTAGCTGCAAAACTTAATCGGGAGACATTTTGCTGTACTGTGGGGTATCCCTTTCCTTATATGTGAAGCTTTTGAATTAGAATCTCGCCACATAAAGATATGTGAGAGCAGAAATTCTCAGTGAATTAGAAATACTTTTATTTAAAAATACATCTAATTTTGAGAACTGATGTTTACAGTCACTGCAGAATGCTAGAGCACATTATGTACTTCATCCTATCCAAATTCTAACCTGAAGATAGAATTAGTGTCTTTTGGACTCTTAGAAAATAGTTTGGGGTTTTTTTTGGAGTGTTTCCTTGCCCCTTTCCCTCTCATAGCTCTGGAATGCTTACTATGGTGCTTAATTTTGTCTTCAGATGTAGTTATGGTATTAGAAGAAATGTAATGCTCTCTTTGCTTTGTTTTCTAACTTCTAGATGTGCGAACTTTACAGATTCTCTGGCCTAGCCTGAAGCTAATCTGTACCTTTAAGTTGTCCTGCTGTAACAGTTGAGTGCTGTGGTACAATGTTTGATGTAGAAAATTGAACCCTCTGTTATGCAGTATTAGCCAGCTCAATACTAGCTGCCAGCTGTGGATAATCTAGCCCATTTAAGTCTGTATGGGTGGAAAAGTGAAAAAACAGATTACTGAAATATTGCTTAACCATCGTTTCTCTGCTCTATAGTAAATCAGCTTTAATACTGTCTTTATTAGATTTTTAAAATATTATTCCTTGTGTTATTCTTCTCCTTTCTGAAAACTTTCAGCTTTAAAGTGATGATTATGTGATAGTCCAAGAAGTGTGCATGCGCCAAAGTTGTAATCAAGTAAATGCATTTTATTTGCATGGAATCCTAAAGTGAAGTTGGTGAGATTTTGTGGTGAAAGCCTATGATGAAGTGTAATTCGTGGATTAGGGCCAAACGTGTCTCTGAGGTCAATGAGAAAATACAAATGTTTATGCTGTGACCAGAGATAGAATCTTCAGCTGATGTTCATTTTGAGTTAACAGAGATGAAGAGATTGCTTTGAGATCTTAGTTGCTACATAATTAGTCCAGTGTGTAATTTGGGGAAAAATTGTATTGAGCTAGGGTGACCCTGAGTACTGCACCTGTATTCTGATGTGACACTATTTTGACCAGAACTGGCAACTGGGTGGTGAAGAACAGTGAAATTGTTAGGGAGTAGCCTTTCAACTGGCAAAATTAAATGTACAGAACAGGTACTGAAGTTTGTGTATTGATAGCCCTCAGATTTGTTCATGTGTCTTTAAACCTTGGTGCAAGAAAAACTACACTAACTTAGGTAGAATAGACTTTTTAAACAAGCTTCAATAAAGTTGAGGCATATTTTTGGTTAGTTTTTGTGCATGGAAATGTTTGTTCAAATGTAATAATAAAGCTGTTTGTCTGATAGATTTTTTACATTAGCGGAGGATTAGATGTAGCTGTATGAGGTTTGCTGATGACCTTTCCCTAGGGAAATAGCTGTGTGTGTGCAAACTGAAAAGCTCCTTCCAGAATCTCAGACTAATGATGTGCATTGAAAATAGTGTGTGGCAGTTGATACGGTAAGTGAGAGATGCAATTTTTGATTTTCTTTATTGTATTTACAACTAGAGAGGAAAACATGGCTTTTTAGAAGGCTTGGTTATGTAAATTTTTGTTAATGAGAAAGCCACTTGGATTTACCTTGACATTTTCAATTAGGCTGCTTTTTTTGAGTGTATGTGTTTGTGGACTGAGACTGTATGTATGTAGACTTATGTTTTGTTTTATGGAGAAAATCATACAAATGTTTGAGTAAGTATTTTTTTTAAGCTGTAATTTTTCAGGCATGCTGACAGTCTGATTTGTACACTAGCATCCATAAATTCTGTTCTTGTTTTGGTTTGCATAACTATTAAGCTAATCTAGCATGGCTTGATATATAGAATGACTATTAAATTTAAAAGTGGAAAAAGACTGGACAGTGCCTGAACAGTGCAGTTGTTTGAGTTATAGAAAGTGAACTGAAGAATCTGTGAAAAACTTAGACTTCTATGTAAAAAAGAAGTGATAATGGTGAAGGTACTTCAGATAAAAACGTTGTATTGCCGTAAGTTCTGATAATGCAAACAAAGTTTATGTACACTTGAGACCTGTAAGTTGCCTTGGAGTGCTGAAAAGCACAAATCAAAATAAAAGTGTTTTGAGGCCATGCACACTGAGAAACAAATTGCACAGTTGAGCTCCTCTATGATCTAAAGGGATTTTATTTGCCTTTGAAATGAGGGTATTATATTTGCTTTCTTAAATACACACGTGTGTCTTCTGAAGTGTGGAGAATTTGGTATGCATGTGATCAAGAAGCAGCAGTTACTTTGTGTATTTTCCTCCTTTCTGCTGAGACTCTAGGAAGGCTTTCCAACTTAGGAATATATTATGTACTTTGTGGAATAAATGTAGGAAATGTGGGACCTGTGGTTCAGTATTTCAAAAGGTAAGCTGTCAGGGAAAGAAAGCTAGCAGTGTTTTTTGATGGCCTGAGGCCTAATTCAGGTGCATTGTCACTGTTTGTATATCCTGTATGTTTGTCATTTTATTCTTGTGGAGACAGTCCCCCTATGGGAAACTGAAAAAGCTCATCCTTGGATTTCTTGGATTAGTTCACATCTGCTGCAAAATATTGGCATTTTTTAGGGAACATGGTGTTCCTTCAGAGGATTTGCATGTTCCTTTTACAGTGCTTCCAAGGTAGTTGTTTACCCAACTGAAGGCAGAATAAGTACCTAGGGAAAGTAAAATATTCCTTGATGACTTAACTGTCATCTGAAAGTATGAAGAATTTTGGGGTATGCTAGAGGTGGTAGAAAGGAAAGAGCAGATAATGCCAAGTGTTTTGTTTTTTGTGTTAAAAAATTAAAAAAAAACCTGTCTGCATTAGACTTGGAAGAGTAAAACTAAACTTCCCTATGTATATGAAGTTGATTACATTGTTGTGAGCAAAATGAGTTACTGATGAATAAGTTTTCATTATGTAGAGGTTACATTTAGAAAACATCTTTCAAGACTTGTCTAATGATTCAGTAATGAGAGTTTTGATACAGATTATTGATAGCTGAAGAGAGAAATTGTGTCAGGAGAAATTTGTTTAGAAATGTTTTTTGTTTTTTCAAATTTAATATAGTAAGTATGTACCATCTGTGATGATCTTGTTCTTGAGTTTAGTTTCAGGTTTGTAGTATGGATTGCAGATTTTCTACTGTTAAATACTTCAGAAGGTTTTGTTGGATAAAATCCTGTATTATTCTCTCTGCAGTCCAAATGTGTTTGTAACATTCAAATGAATATTGCAAAGTGAATTTGACTGTTCTCCGTCTCCAGCAAGGGCTTCTTAGTAGATGAATATTCTATAAAAACTATGTGTAATGCTAGTGAAAGGCTCTTGGAAATCTGTGGCAGGGGCATTGGAAACTTTATTTGAACTGTTCTAAAAGGTGTGAGGAGAAGCTGTGCTGATAGATTAATGTCAGTGCCAAAAGTCATGAGACCTTGGGAGTAGAAGTATGTGAGCAAAGACACTTGAGGAGTGAGAAAAACTGCAGAGGTATGAAAATACCAGGAGCCTGGGTGAATTTTAAAAGCCTTGTGCTTAAACCAAGGATGTTTTCTTACTGTCTTTCGTAGAATGATAAAATACTCTTGAGTTGGAAGGTCCACAAGGATCATCAAAGTCCAACTCCTGGACACCATGTGCCTGAGAGTGTTGTCCAAATGCTTCTTGAACTCAGACAGGGTTGTTGCTGTGACCACTTCCTTGGGGAGCCTGTTCTCAACCACTCTCTGGGTGAAAAACTTGCCCTGGCACAGCTTTGTACTATTCTTTTGGGTACTGTAACCAGTCACCACAGGAAAGAGATCAGTGCCTGCCCCTCCTCTTCCCCTCACAAGGAAGTTGTAACCGCAGTGAGGTCTTCCCTCAGTCTCCTCCAGGCTGAACAGAACAAGTGCCCTCAGCTGCTCCTCATACGGCTTCCCCTCAAGGCGCTTTACCGTCTGTGTTGCCCTCCTTTGGATGCTCTCCAATAGTTTAATATCCTTCTTGTGCCCCAAACTGCACACAGGATTTGAGGTGAGGCCACCCCAGTGCAGAGCAGAGCAGGAGAATCCCCTCTCTCAACCGGCTGGCGATGCTTTTCCTGATGCCCCCCAGGACACGGTTGGCCCTCCTGGCTGCCAGGGCACTGCTGACTGAGATTCAGCTGTCCATTGACCAGGACCCCCAGGTCTGTTTCCACAGGGCTGTTCTCCACCTTCTCATTCCCCATTGTGTACATACATCCAAGGTTGCCCAGTCGCAGGTGCAGAATCCAGCACTTGTCTTTGTTAAATGCTGTAACTTCATACAGTTGGTGATTACCCAGCCCTCTAATTTTTGGAAGTGTCTTTTTGGGACCTCCCTGCCCTTGAGGGAGTAAAGAGCTTCTCCCAATTTGATATGGTCAGCAAACTTACTTAGTATTCCTTCTAGTCTTTTTGTTCAAGTTGTTTATGAAGATGTTGAAGAGAGCTGGGCTGAGGATGGACTCCTGTGGGACTCCACTAATGACTGAACACCAGTCTGATGTCACCCCATTCACTGTAAATCTTTGTGCCCAACCTGTAAACCAGTTGCTCACATGATACATTTATTTTGTCCCGAGAGCAGGATACTAGGAGAGACAGCACCAAAAAGCTTTACTTAAATGGAAAAAGATGGTGTCAACCAGCTTCCCTTGGTCAGCTAGATGGTTACCTTGTCAAAAAGGACAGTAAGTTTTTCAAGCAGGACTTTCCTCTCGTGAAGCTGTGCTGCCTGTGACCAATAACAGCATTGTCCTTCAGGTGTTTCTCAATATCTCTCAGAATAATCTCCACAATTTTACCAGGCACTGAAGTGAGACTGACAGGCCTGTAGTTTGCATGGTCATCCTTTTTGCCATGGTTAAAAACTGAGACAATGTTAGCCAGCTTCCAGGCAACTGGGACCTCTTCAGATTCCAAAGACCATTTGAAAACCATCAAGAAAGGGCTTGTGATAATTTCAGCCGTCTTAGTGTTCTCATACAAATCCCACAGGCCTCACATATCTGTAGAGATCTGTTTGGAGCATCAGATCCTGCACACATTTAGTCAACTGGGAGTTGATCATTCTCACAGCCATGGTCCTTGAGCTCAGAGTAATGGGACTCCCTTAGCCCATCACTAGTGTTGAAGATTGAAGCAAAGAAAACGTTAAACTTCTCTGCCTTGTCTCTCTCCTTGTTTGTGAGGTGACTGTCCTCATTCTCTCATCAGCCAGTTATTTCTGACTGCCTTTGTCTATTAACATATTTTAAAAGACACTTTTTATTGTCCCCCACAGTTCTGGCCAGCTTCAACTCCAACTGAGCTTTGGACACATGAATTTTCTCTCTACAGTGGCAAACATCATTCCTGTATTCCTCCTGTGTCACCTGACCATGCTTCCACTGGGCATACAACTTCCTTTTTTGCCTTATCTCCAAAAGAAGATCCCTGCTCAGCCAAGCTGGCCTTCTGCCTCACCTGCTTGACTTCTGACATTTTGGAATTGCCTGCTCCTGTGCCCCTAGGGAGGTGGTGGTTAAAAAAATATCATCAGTGATGGACGTCAGAACCTTCAAAAACATTTGCCCCCAGAACTTACTCACTGGTTCCTTCAGCATCCTGAAGTTGACTCTTCTTCTGCCCAGGGTTGAGGTTTTGGTGGTACTTTTTCCTCCTGACAAGAGAGATTTTAAACTCGATGGCTTTGTGGTTGCTGTGGCCAGACAGCCACCAATCTCTGCTTCTCTCACAAGATCCACTCTGTTGACAAGCAGCAAATCAAGAAGGACACCTTTTCTGGCCAGCTCCCTTAGTATCTGTACTATGCTGTTATCATCCAGGTGTTCTAGGAATCTTCTGGACCTGTTTGTACCAGCTGTGTCATGCTCCCAGTTAACATCTGGCAAGTTCAAGTCCCTCATAAAGACAAGGGCAGTTGGTTTGGAGGTGTCTCTTAGCTCCTCAAAGAATAATTTATTGGTGTCATGGACCTGGCTGGGAAGTCTATAGCAGACTTTCATGATAACATTTGCATTATTTGGTTGCCCCTTGATTCTCAGGCACAGACTCTCAAATGTGCCATTGCCAACTGTGAGCACCATACATTCCAGCCCCTCCATTTCATACAGTGACACCCCCCCAACTCACCTCCCCTACCTGTCCCTTCTGAAAAGCCTGTAACCATCCAACATGGCACACCAGTCACAGGACTCATCGCACCAGGTTTCGTGTATGTCAGTGATGTCAAATCTCTGGGACTCAGCCAAGCTTTGAGCTCTTCTTGCTTGTTCCTTGTGCTGTGTATATTGCTGTAGAAACATTCATGTGTGGTTCGATGTAGCTGACATTGCATAGAGCAAATTAAGGATCTCACTAGCACTCAGTTCCTCAAGTTTTGACATGCCATCCCATTGCTTTTCACTGGCAAGCCTGTTTATGTCCTTTTTCCTTCTTCCAGTCTGGTTTAAATCCCTGTCAATTTTTTTTACTTTACTCCGTAGATCATCTGTTACTCAATGCCTTTCTTAAGAGTAGAGAGAAATGCTAGTATACTGGTACTAGCAGTGATACAAGATTTTGTAATTCAACTGTGAAAGGTAATGTGTACAATACCTAAGGGAGCAGTTATGGTTGCACTTAACTTTTTCATTTAACTTTGTCATTTCTTGCAGTGGAATGTTTTATTTAGTAGCTTTGATATTCTCCTTATCAGTTTATTTAGGAGTAAATCTGGAACATGAAAAAGGAATGAAGCAGGTAGTAAATTTTTATGTTGTCATGACAACACCTTGGAGTATGGAAACTTGCATGTAATTACAGTTGTGCTGCTCCTGCAACTTAGGCATTTGAGAAATATCTGAATAAAGAAGGTGCTTAAATGAATTATTCTTTTACTCTATTTTATATAACATCCTAGAAAGTCTATTGCTACCAAATAGGGTTCTTGTGCAGCGTATAGTCTTTGGTAGTGTTAAATGGGACGTTTTCAGTGGAGATTTAGAGAGATATGTAGATTTATGTCTCTCTAGGCACGTCTGAAATATTTTTCAGCAGTAGTTGAGAGAGAAATTGTGATTGAGTGGGTGTGTATGATCTTTGGTAGTGATGTAATCTAAAGAGCTGGCAGTTTTTGCCAGACCACTTGAAAAGGGGAAGTTTAATATGAATATGATTTGGTGGTTTGATCAAATTCTTGCAGCCCTGCAAGAATTTTTCATATAGCTGGTGTTGCACTCACTACTAGGTTTTGAATATGGAATCAAGAAGGAAAATATTAAGAGGATTTAAAGGAAAATTTCTCCTGTGCCCATTTAGGTAGAAGTTAGTTGACTTCACAGATTTTCTGCAGCAGCATATGTTTCCTTAATATATAATGTGTTCTTTTGGATGATGTGTGAATTTGGAACAATAGCAGCAAAACTGTTGAATATACCAAGTGTATAATGGAACAGAAGGCAGAACAGAGTCTTATGTTTTTCTAACTCTCCTGTTTATTCACCATGTGTATAATATTAGTATTTCTCTTCAGTGCCTTTAATTGGTTTCCTATATGTCCATTTCTGTATGTATTCTAAGGGAGTTTTCAGTGTTCCAAGTTCTTCAGGATGATACAACTGCACAACATGAATTTATATTAAAAAATAGATTGAATATATTGGTGAATTGAAGGATCATTTTTGTTTACACACCTATGTAGTTCCATTAAAACTCTAATTGCTCCCTAGGTAGAATTTTATTCATCAGTGAGAGTGAAAACAAACATTTGAAGCAGACTGGATTTTGTGAGTTGAAGTGTTTGTCTAATAAGCAAGCTTTGTGTGCAGATCATCAATGTGTAAAACATTTATCAGTGTAAAAATGTTTCCTTGGGAAAATAGTTGTTTGCCTGTCCTCTTCAGGTAACACAAACTGCTTATCTAATCTCCTTGCAATAGAGGTCTTTAGGGAATGGTTCCCTTAGTACTTGCATTGACTTGAAGTATTGAAGTATTTAGTCACCTATGGTAATGCAAGACAAACATTACTGAAGTTGTGAGGTCAAGTGCCTGAAAGTGTCAAAGTTATAATGCATGAAGATGAATTATAACATTCATGTAATGGAGCGGAGAACTGAACAGCCCTCCTGAGCTGTGAATAACTGCTGTAACTCTGGAGCCAGCGGTTTACCCACACCAGCATGCTGGTGAATGCAGGGTAGTAAGTTTTGCCTTTTTGCCTTCTTACATCCAACACTAGAATCAGTACTGGCAGAAACGGTTAATTCCCTATGGATGCAATAAAAACAGTTGACCTCAGGTGCTTCATTGCAAATTGGATATTTGTTTTGGAATCGTATTACTGTAGTCTTGTGGCTAAATTTGTTTTGGTTAATTTGAGTATATTCTGTATTAAGTTGTGTCAATATGGACCAGTAGCCTGCCTCTCTTTTGCCATCGAGTTATATTTCTGTTTCTAAAACTGAGCCAGAGATTCCATTCACACTTCTCCAGGTGTTACGTGTGTGACTGTTGCCAGTGACCTGAAACATTGCTGTCACTTTTCTTACTTGTCTTCACAGCTTCTCTCCTTGCTTTTCAGGCAGTCTCCTTTTGATGCTTGGGAAAGTCTATCAAAACCCTCTAGTAGCTAATATTAGGTGTGCTTCTCAGTTACTCTGATGTTACTTGCTTTCTTACAGGCCTTTCAGTCTTGTTTCACTTTTTGTGCTCAGTCTATATGGATTGTAGATTAGTTTCTAATTAAGATCTAAGTACTTTTCCTGCTATGTAATACTGTTTTGACTTTCTTCATAGCTTTCTTTGCCTTCTCTTTCTCTTTATACTTGAACATAAATAGTCATTTCGCTCCTATGACATCAACTTGCTAACTTGGCTTTGATGGTGTGTTTGCCATTATACTGATACTTAGTCATTTATTTTTTTAACCAAGAATGATCATTTAAATCCTAGCAATATTTCCTGATGTGGGCTGAAGCTTATTTTTCAGGTATGCTCATTTATGTCAGCAGAGATGAAAAACAAAAATTAAACAGTAAATCGAGCTGAGAAATGAGGACGAGGATGGCATATTTTTTGACAGATTGCCCATACAACCTATATGACTAGTGCATAGCAAGAAAAGGATTTTGCAAATAATTTAGAATGCTTGCACTGTATGTGTTACTTTTTCACTTTAGATGATGTACCCTTTTGAATGATGTCTGTCTTCTGAGCCTTATAGATTATGCTGAGTCTTCGGAAAAAAGTCTGCTGGACATTCCCTAAGTCTAATGCAATTCCAATAACTTGTACCTTACTTGCATTTTGTATCAGAAATTTTTACATGCTAAGTAATTACTAGTGCTACAGTTATGTGTATCTTTGTCTTTTAGTCCTTTTCCTCTAGAATTTGGGCATTATGGTGAAGAAAAGATATTGCCATCAACAGTATAACACTGTCATAGGTAAGTGCAGTAAATAAATGAACACCTTTTGTGTTTCTGAGGTAAATTTATCATAAAATGTTCAGGAACTTTGGTATGAAGAAAGTCATAACTGTTGTCCTTATTTCAAATTAGTTGCAGATTATTTTGCTAGGAAATGTAAAAGAATGCTTGTGTCCTGCAGAAACTGTGACACAAATGCTTGCATGTCTTCCTTTTGATATGTAGTATGGGAAAAATATATGGGACTTATGATGTTTGTTTAGCAGGTATCTTATAAAAGGTAGTAATTTCAGTTTATGTAAGAAAGCATGCCCATAATGCAAGTGGAATATCTGATGTTTCAGCAACAGAAAAGGAAAGGACATAAGCTACCGTGTAATATGTGTCCATATAATAGATGCATTTCTGGAAATTGAAATTTATGTTGTTCATAATGTATTTGGTGCAGTAAGATTGCTTATTGTTCTCACTGAAGAAGCAGTAAAATATGGAACATAAGTCTTCGTACTAAAGATACATATGCATTCTGTTGCATCAAACGTGCTTATCCTCTAAAAAGTAAATGGTGCCCTTTGAAGTTCTACCTCAACACACTTAGTGCCTAGTTTTCTTATTTCTTCCCTAGCTTTTGTGACATAGTGAGTGAGGAAAAATTATCTATTGCTTCCCATTGAGTCTGTTTGTTTGTGATCTGTGGTTTGGAAAGTGACCTCAGGGTGTCTAATGGTGCTTGAACCTGCAAGGTTACGTAGTAGCCTAATGTGCTTTTTCTCTTAAATGCTTCTGTCTATACCATGACACACCGCTGCATTTATTCCTCCCTACTGAAGTCCTTTTCACTTGCATTAAGCAAGTAATCTTGGACTGGAATCTGTATTTCTGTTGTTTGATTGCTCTCAGAACAAGTATTTCATTCCCCCTTTTGCAGTATTGTGATCATGTTTCTTTGCCAGACAAATTTCCATGTACTTCATTTTCCCGGTGATAAGTTAGTTAGCTGCTGGTAATTGATATTTCAATATCATCTAGTTATAATCATGCTATGAGTATGTATGATTCAGCAGATGCAATTATGCAGGTGGCTGTTTGTATTATTTGGTATATTTTCTCTACTGGATCTTTGATTTTTGCAATGTAGTAAGCTATGATGCAAGCAATAATTTTGCTTAGTGAGAAATGGGTTTCAGAAATTAAAGTGTCTTCAGCTCAAAGTGTTTAAAATAAGGTCCTGGTGACTGTCTTTGAAATAGGCTGTAGCACATGAAATACATTTTCTGCAGTGGATGTTCTCTTTTACAACAGTGTATACCCAACATTGAAGCACATGTAGAAAAATAATATTGGACAGATATTTAACTTGTCCTGAAACTTTGCCTTTGTATTAGCCAACTATCTTCTGAATAATGAGTTTTCACACCACTGTCATTAAATAGAAAACAGTAGCCATTCTTTTTATAGCTGAGATTAAAAACCAAAACAAAACCAAAGTTTTCTTGTGGTTCTTTATGTCAGTAGTAAGATAATACTGTTTTTATTGAAATCTGTTCAGGAATTAGTGTCTAGTCAATGATGCCAAACAGTGGAGAAGGGTACTGGGTTAGCAAATCTGTGACATAAGTGTAGTAGGAGAGAATAAGTGAATATATTTTTATTTTTAGATTCTAGGAGTTACTGAAAGAACTGAAGTGTCCTTGCCACGGGTGTATAAATTGTGCATCTCAGAAATTATAATTTGGAAAAGATAATATATTTCTATAATTTACATAACTATGCAGTGTGATCATGTCCTTATAACAATTGATACTACTTGGGGAAAAAGTTCAAGTAAAAAACTTCCTTTTGCAGAGCTGGCATAAGGTGGAGTGAGAGTCTAAGTGTCAGTTTTAAGTGTGTTTATCAATTCAGGAAGTAGCTTTTAGAGTGTTTTTTGTTGTTTTTTAAAATATCTGTTGCATGCAGTATTGATATTTTTTAACACTCTTCAGTCACATCAATATATCCTGCCATTACATACTAGTATCAGGGACTTTAACCTTAGAGTAGTTATTTTCATAGATCTGTAAAGCAACTGTAAATAGTTATAGCTTAACTGTATGACTAGTTGAAGGGAAAGATAATTTTGTACAAGGATTACTGTCTTGAATAACTTTATTTTTCTTTTAACAGATTTCCTGTGAATACTGGTAAATATTTCTGCTGTTGTGCTTTCTGGAGATATGTTTTTACTGCTGATTACCCAGGCTTTGCAAAGAGGATGAACATGCTGCTATTGACTGCTTGATGACAGTAATCAGCTGGGCTGTGGCTCATGATGTTTTCGTTCTCATATTGGCCCACTGGAGTTTGCTTATACTGATTTTTAAAAAGAGGAAGAAATCAAAGTGGAGTACCGTAAACTTGACATGGAGAATAAAAAGAAAGACAAAGACAAGCCAGAGGAAAGAATGGCACGGCCTAGTGGGAGGTCAGGCCATAATCCACGTGGAACTGGTTCTTCAAATTCTGGAGTGTTAATGGTTGGCCCTAACTTCAGAGTTGGTAAAAAAATTGGATGCGGTAATTTTGGAGAACTACGGTTAGGTAAGATCCTTGTTTTTCTATTTCATTTTACATTATTCAAGATTATTTTGTGCAGTGTAAGCTTGAAAATCTCCCTATGAATATACCATGCAGTTTTTCAAACTGCTTTAAAGCTTCAGATGTGCAAGGCATATTTAACCCATCTGTTCCAGGGAGGGTCCGAAGGGACGTAGAAGCTGAAACTGAGACACCACTGAAAGCTTAACCCAAACAGTAGTTTTATTACCAAAAGTGGCCAAGTAATAGGAAAAACCCGAGAGAGGGAGAGAGAAAAGAGTAAATAAGCCCCCAGGGGTAAACACCCAAATTGCCGAGGTGTTTCCCATGGAGTTCTCTCACTGACACCCAGAATACCCAGACTTCCCAAGCAGTGGCTGCATCCTCAAGGCTCAGCAGGCTCAGAGGTGAGGGCGGGCGTCCCCACCAAGGCTACATTGTCGTCTCATATGAAGCAAGTGAGCCCTGAGCCATGAGCTACCTGCCCTTTTTCTAAGTTGCTGAAGTGATGTCTGTCTGAGCCAGTGTGTCCAGGACCACCCAGATAGAGATCCCTGCACCTCCCCCATTATATAATTGGTACTTCTCTGTACATGTGTGGGTTTCCCTGTGCTTACGCAGTACATTTCAGAGGGTCTTCATTAATTGGGTCTGGGGGTTTGCGTCATCCTCCTCCTCCTCCTTTCTTTCTCCTTCAAGTGCCCTTGAAGGACCATCAGCCAATCATGAGAACCCAATTAATTTTAGTTTGTACAGAAATACCTCCTTCAAGGCCAAAAACCATCTTTATCGGCCTGTTTTCCCATAACTTGGCAGTAAGAGAATGACTCCTTACAGGTGGCTGGACCAAACACAGACCAAAAATACTAGCATCTAGTTCAACCCTAATACCCCATCTTTTGTGGCTTTACCCCAGCCAGTGCAAGCTCAATGGCATATGAGGACTCCCTGTAGCAGGAGACTGGTACTAAAAATGTTTTCTAACTATGTGCACTGCTATCCTGAATTCAATCAGTTTTCCCTTCTTTGCTTCATGATTATTGGAGTTTGCTATCTTTTCTGACTTCCTTAAGCAGTTTAATCAGATCTATTTGGGCCTAAATATACATGAGACACATCC
>WBMV01009416.1:607761-678511 GCA_013396655.1 Campylorhamphus procurvoides
TGTGCAGTGTAAGCTTGAAAATCTCCCTATGAATATACCATGCAGTTTTTCAAACTGCTTTAAAGCTTCAGATGTGCAAGGCATATTTAACCCATCTGTTCCAGGGAGGGTCCGAAGGGACGTAGAAGCTGAAACTGAGACACCACTGAAAGCTTAACCCAAACAGTAGTTTTATTACCAAAAGTGGCCAAGTAATAGGAAAAACCCGAGAGAGGGAGAGAGAAAAGAGTAAATAAGCCCCCAGGGGTAAACACCCAAATTGCCGAGGTGTTTCCCATGGAGTTCTCTCACTGACACCCAGAATACCCAGACTTCCCAAGCAGTGGCTGCATCCTCAAGGCTCAGCAGGCTCAGAGGTGAGGGCGGGCGTCCCCACCAAGGCAACATTGTCGTCTCATATGAAGCAAGTGAGCCCTGAGCCATGAGCTACCTGCCCTTTTTCTAAGTTGCTGAAGTGATGTCTGTCTGAGCCAGTGTGTCCAGGACCACCCAGATAGAGATCCCTGCACCTCCCCCATTATATAATTGGTACTTCTCTGTACATGTGTGGGTTTCCCTGTGCTTACGCAGTACATTTCAGAGGGTCTTCATTAATTGGGTCTGGGGGTTTGCGTCATCCTCCTCCTCCTCCTTTCTTTCTCCTTCAAGTGCCCTTGAAGGACCATCAGCCAATCATGAGAACCCAATTAATTTTAGTTTGTACAGAAATACCTCCTTCAAGGCCAAAAACCATCTTTATCGGCCTGTTTTCCCATAACTTGGCAGTAAGAGAATGACTCCTTACAGGTGGCTGGACCAAACACAGACCAAAAATACTAGCATCTAGTTCAACCCTAATACCCCATCTTTTGTGGCTTTACCCCAGCCAGTGCAAGCTCAATGGCATATGAGGACTCCCTGTAGCAGGAGACTGGTACTAAAAATGTTTTCTAACTATGTGCACTGCTATCCTGAATTCAATCAGTTTTCCCTTCTTTGCTTCATGATTATTGGAGTTTGCTATCTTTTCTGACTTCCTTAAGCAGTTTAATCAGATCTATTTGGGCCTAAATATACATGAGACACATCCCTCTCCTGTAAGTCCAGTACTGTGGTCTTGGAGATCTCATGGAGGTACTGTATCAAACACTACAGTGTTTTTGGTTGCAGCAAGCACTTGGATTCTTTCATTTTCATTCTAGTGTAGTGAGTCTTAACAGTGAGCTTCTGTTACACAGGGGCAGTGAGAATCTGTCTGTAGAGAAAATCTGGGAGATGGATAATTCAGTCACTTTAGTTCCCCACTGAACAGATGGCTGAAAATCAAATGGTGGAGAAGGCAAAGAATTTGGGCAGCAAATCTGGAAATATTAACATTTGTTAAAATAGACACTAAGTGGTGTCTGTGTGCTTTTGGAAGACTATATATTTAATTTTGGGGACTTGGATTTTCATGATGGACAGCCTGGTTAGCCAGGGTTTTCGAAATGTATGAATTCTCTGTTATAACAAATATAACTTACACTTAATGGCAAGAATTTATTCCAATGTTCTTAAAAGGCTTAAGTTAATGCAGTGCTTCATGCTTTAAAGAGAGGTGTGTTTCAAAGTTAGAAATTTGAGATTACGGTGGGCTATGTAGGTATTGTTTCTGTTGATCTTTGTGGTAAAACTACTACTCACTGTTCTTTAGGCAGTATTTCTCATATAGTGCATGTATAAAATGTAACATGTTTTTAATATAGCACATTCTGGGGGCTGTTAGGATGTAAACAAGATTAGCAGATTAATACTGTAGTGGGATTAAAGACAATATAACTGCAGCTCTGATGAGGGGACTGAATTTAACAATCTCAGTAATAGATACTCTTCTGATTCCTGCTAATGGCTAAAATTTTTGCCTTTATGGTGTTACATATGTGCCTTTGCAGTCCACAATTCAAGCTGAAACTCTGTCCTCCACTCTTCTAAAATTTTTGTATACTGGCTTTGAATGATAGTTTTTGTTTCAGATCTCTCCATAAACTAAATGGAATCCATGGAATTAATATTACTTAAAGGCAACTGCAAACTAGTAAGGTTAATTTTTTGCCTGATTCTTATTTTGGTCACACAACATAAAGAGTTGATTAAAAATTAATATAATTTGTGTACAGCAGGTACAGAGTGAAATAATCTTTCATTTTAAATACAATATTAAATTAGTTTAGGACATAGTCTGATAGTACTGAAATAAAATAGAAAAAGCAAGTAAAATAAATAGGAGGAAGAGAATAGGATGGTATACTGTCCTGCAACAGTCACCACAAGTGTAGGCTTTCTCCTTTTAATGTTTGTGGGGTTTGTATATGTACTAGATGTTTCAAATAATTATTTATTGTTGTTTGTGAGGTAAGATGTTTTAAATGTGAGTTACTGAAAACAGAAGTTAAGATTGGTTTTACAGATTCTGATTTAAACACATTTGCGTTGCTACAGTGGCAAGTACTTAGTAGGCACCCTTTCTACAAAGATGCACACAAGCGCTTTGTTTTATGTAATTCTGCATATGGGAATACATTTTGAGCATGTGTTCTAAGGTCAAATGTGAAAGACTTGAAGGAGGAATAAAGTTGTTAGAGCGGTGAAGTTTGCACTCAGGAGACAGAAATTCAGTTATGTAGCTGATGTAGTCCTTCCTCATGAGAGAAAAGCAATGGTTATTTCAGTAGTGACTTGTGGATCAAATGCTAGCAATAAAAATGTAGCAAATGACTGTCTGTGATGTGCAGCCATTTACTTGAAAAGGACTAAGTTGTTTTGAATACTGAGCTGTTAATTTTAAGGCTCTTCTGAGTTATAGTAAAGATAAACTGTTGGATTAGTAACAGAAAGGTTGTTGGTGTTGCAAGTGATGCACACCTGTTGTGTGTTTAGAGGCAATATCAAATCTGCTGCTTGTCATATTTTAAAATGACAATTGTCTTGACTCACCACATGGAAAGTTAATATCCCGTCTAATGTTACTTCAGAAATAAGTATGTCATTACAGCATTTGGCTACTGGAATCCGGTATCCAGTTACAGTTATGTAACTGGATTTATTAACTACTCCAAGTAGCTGATTTATATATCTAATAGATGGAGCGAGCAGGGCTCCTGCAAGAGTTTCTTTTGGTGTCTTATAGAGTATAATACCATGCAGAAACACAGAAGCATCTTCAAAGTATGCTTTTTATCAAAAATTTAACTGAAATGGTCATGAGATAAGAAATAACTGTTTAAATTGCCTGGATTTCCACTCTAGTCCCTGGATAGGTCTTGGAATTATGTATTCTAATGGTGGTCCAGTTAAAGAAGCATTAGAGCTGAAATTGTAGTCTTTGACAGTGTAAATCAGTTGGTTAGAGGATGGTGCTAATAACACTAACATTGTGGGTTCAATCCCTGCATGGACCAGCCACTTAAGAGTTGAACTTGATGACCCTTGTGGGTCCTTTCCAACTGAGAATATTCTGTGATTGTAATTCTGCGTGACTGTCTTCACAAGGAACTTTTTTGTTTTGGTCCATGTCTTTTCCCTGTTTCATTTCTTCAGCAAAACTGAACTAAACTTGGGAAATTCAGATCTGAGTAATATTACAGAGAAAAAAAGTAGTATTGACATTAATAATAGTATACACTAAATGCATTTGAAAATTGTAAAGAACAAAAAGTGCTGGAAGTGACACCTTACTTTTCCCTTTATCTGCTATTTTTAATTTTACACCTGTAAAGCTTGCTAACATTTTAGTCATTGCATGCAGTTTGAAGTAATGCTTGTTGAAATACTGCTTATCTAGTTGCAGAATCACTTTTAAAGCAGCAAACGCATTTTCCAAATGGTGTAAGCATATTGGTAATGTTCTGGTCCTGTCCTAACTTTTTTGCTTAGTAAGTTACAGAATTGAGGGAAAAAATAATCCTAGTTGATACTAACTTTAATTAGTGTCTGATGTTTCAACATCATATGGTGATTTTAAAATAAATTTCAAATAGTTTTCAGCAGTAATATGAATACATTGAATATTGCATTCCATTTATAGTAATTTACCAATTTTCAAGCTTTTTTAGTATAAAAAATTTCACAAACTTGTTGACATAGTTGAAAGTCTCAGTGAAATTTCCACTTCTTGTGCGATTCAAGAAAAAAGTTCTCTTTACGGTGTTAGTCTAATAAAGCCACATTTTGAAGTCACTACCAGAACACCTAGCACATTAGATGAAAAATGTTTCAAAGACTTTCTTGCTGTTTAAATGGCATTTTACTTGAACAGAAAAGCCAATGTCTCACATTCTTGTTTTTATTCTTTTTTCAAGGAAAAAATTTATACACAAATGACTATGTGGCAATTAAACTGGTAAGTTAATATTTTTTAAAGGATTTGGGATGAGAAATTAATCAGATTTGTTTCTTTCATATATAATAGTAATTCGATTTCTTTAATGGAAGTCTTTATTGTCTTGTATGATTTCATCAAACTGGATAAAAGCAGTGATGCATGTAATTGTATACTTTGGTCACACTGAATAAAAGAGTATTAATTGTTGTCACTTCTCAAGGCTAAATCTACGTTTGCAAAGTCAGTAGTGATTTACTGCTGCTTCAAGGATGTGCTGGCAGTCATCTTAGCAGATTCCTTTGTTGTCCAACACATAGAGGGACAACAAATTTAACATGAATCAGACATCAGATGACTACAGAGAAACTCCAGAAATTCTGAAGACTACACATAATTTAGTGTCCTTACTCATGCCCCAAACTGTTTTTATCCATTGGTATTTGCACATCACTTTTGGTAGACATGGTTTATTTGCTATGTTGTGTAATGTTTCTTTCACTTGCAAATGTGGTAAATTTGGATATTTTGTTAATGTGTTTTGTTCTGCTTTTTCTCAATCATTCTTCAGAACTACTCTTGTAATGTTACATTTTGCTTCTGGATACTCTTAATTTCTTGGTAAATTATGTTTTCATAACCAAAGTATTTCGCTATGAAATTCAGTTGTTTACTTTTTATCATTGAAGCAATTTTAGGACTGCAGTTAATTTTTTGGTAGTGCAGTAGAACAGACCCTTTTTCATAGCATAGTATGTTTTCATAAAGTGAAAGCTAAAACAGTGGTAACAGAATGGCATAGCTTTAGAAGAGAAATCAAAAAATCATTACAAACAAAATAAGCTCCTGAGAAATACTCTTATCACTGTCCTTGCTTAGTAAAATATTTACTTTGGGAGCAGTTAAAGTTTTAAAAACATGCAAGTTAGTTTGAAACAACAACATTGGATATGGTTTTAGGCGTTATTGGGCGTTAGATTTAAACTCGTTTTGTTGTAACGTATCGTGAACTTATTTTGTATATCTGGTGAAACTTCAAAATAGTCTGAGCATTCTTCTCGTTAAAGCCTGTTTACTGCAAAGCATACTCAGAAATACTTCACAAGAAAGTGATTTTTTTTTTAAGCACTAATTACTTTATGATGTAGAGCAAGAGAACTTTTTTATCTGATCAGTTTTAGTAAAACCATTTTTATTATATGTTGCTCAATAAACTTGGTTACCATTTCAGCTGTCAGAGATACTGTTCGGTGGCATCATTTCCTTTATTGGTTTCCAAATGGCTGTTCATTTCCAGCTATTGTAACAGTTAGGTAGGTTGTATTTGCTCGTGGTATACCATCCCTCTCCTTTTGAAATGTAAGCCTTAGAGTTTTTCTCTGGCACTTACTAGCTTTGTGCTCTGAGACCAGTCCTTAGGCCTATTTGTAGTCTTTGCTTTGTTATCCTAAATGAAGCACAGTTAATTTCCTCTCTTTTTTGCAACTTTTATAATTCAAGTTTAGCCTCCCTGAATGGGGTTGCTTGAATTATGTATGTATTACAGTTAGGGCACTTACCTTTGGCAGTTATGGTGGTAATCTTTCCTGCGGTATCCTGAAACTGTATTTGAATTCCTCATGGTAGCATTCAACTGCTGACCTATTGATTTCTTGCTGCTTATAAGAGAACTCCTATGCCAGATGTTTTGTGTATCCATGGTAACCATATATGACAGTGTAGGAGGAGGACTGTGTGGGTTTCTCTCAAGGGCAGTGAGTGGCTGTGTTTATACACCAGCTTTCAGCAGTACTTCTCATGTTAAAAGAAAGTAGATTTTATAACTACTGTTTTGACGTAAATTTTTCATTGTGTTGAATTAATATTTCCTTCATGGACAAAATTATACAAGCATGCTCCTGTTACGATGCTTAGAGCGGCTCCAGAACCTGTGTAACAAAGTAGTTTAAATTTTTTTTCTGTATGACGGACATACAATATATGCATTTTAATGTATAATGTTAATATGTAAGTGCATATTTATTTTGGTAAAACAGCTACAGTTCCAGAATCTTGCTTTTAGTTTGGCTTCTTTCATTATGGCCTGTTCTGGCTGGGGAGATACTCAAGTTTGAAAGGTTAGAATAGACTTTAAGAACTAGAATGAGACTCTTAAGAAACAGGGCTTAATGAGTTGTGCACTGTATAGTGCTCTTGATATGTTTCTGCTGGTCTGTTAGTACACAAATTGATTTGTTGTGGTCAGGTAGTTCTCTAGCAATAATTATTTGGTATATGTGAACTTTGATTTTTCTTCTCACCTCTTCATTTGTTGTTAGATTGACTACTTTTATTAAGTGATCCTATATTTGACTTAAATCTCCTATTCCCTATTCAGCTTTTCCCTCTCTGTCCTTCTTCCCCTTCCCTTTGACAAGTTTCTTCATTGCCCAAACTTACCTCCTCTGCAGGACACTCTAAGATAACAAAATACCACCTAAAGCAATTTTTGCTTGATCTGGTCATGACCCACTGGTAAGGGCTGTGATGTTTGTTGTAAATCCTCATCAAGCTGAATAAAAGCAGCAAGACCACGTGTCAGGGAGTTAGTGTGCTTTATTGTACAGTTGCCCTAACTCTGGCAACCAGCCCACTACTTAGACTCAAAAGGTGTTGGCTAACAGGTGCTTAAGTTCTTAAAATACACCTCTCAACAATGGTGTCTCATAAGCCCTTAATTTTTGCAGAACATTTCAATAAACTCTGAACGTCCACAACACACCACTATTCAAAGGTGCTTGCTCACAAACAGCAACACACTTCCACAACTCCCCACTCCCACAGCAAACTTCAGTATGGAGTAGAATATAATATCTGTGTTTTGCCCACACAAAGCAAGGGAGGAGAGAAATAAAGGTAGAAAAGAGAGAAAAAGAGCAAATATCCTCAGTCCTTAGTCCTGCGCTGGTCCTGCAGCGTGGGAGTCCCAGAGCTGGCATAGTTAGACAAATAGAATGAAAGAGAAACAGGGGGGGAAAAAAGATTGAGGGGGCCTGATGTGCTTTCTTTTATAGTTGACCTGGTAAACAAGATTTTTTGCACCATTTTGTTTGCGCATGCAGAGCCAGTTTTTTAATCCCTCCTCCAGGGAGTGAGTTGAGGATGGGGACTGAGCACGAGTCTCAAGATGGAGCAGGAAATTGGCTCAGAACAGCGCTCCCCACCTCTGCAGGACCCTCTCTTCCAATCACACTTTTGGTGTCGTAACAGAATGTTTGAGACAAGATGTGCTTATGCCTCATCCACAGAGCTGCTTCGGGGTATAAGTCAATTTTAATTTGTGTGAAAGATAACAAGTTACGAAGTAGTCACTGCTGCCTTTAAACTGTAATCTTTAATTCACTGATTCGTTAGTCTACTGTTAAAATTCGAATTGCTTGAATAAGTGAGGTGTGTGTAGAAAGAAGACTGTGCTTGGTTTCAAGGTTGTAGTGGTTTTTTCCCTCTTTTTTTTGTTCTTAAGGAATTACTGCAGTCTAGAATGATACCTTTTCACCATCTCTATAGAAGGTTGTAGTAAATTGAGATCCTAGTTGTTTAAGAGACTGGTCTTTTCCTGTACCAAAAGCCCTGTCTATTAAAGAATTTTTTAGGTCTTTTCCTGTACCAAAAGCCCTGTCTATTAAAGAATTTTTTACCTGAAAATAGGTTTTGTTTGCCATAGCTTACAAAAGTGTGAGGCTGAGACAGAAGCCATTCTGACAGTGAGTTCGCTCTGATTTACTAGAAACATGAAAAGTGGGTAATAGCTGAATATTTATATTGTGCTCTGGGTTATCATAGTTCTTGAAAATTTCTAACCGTACAGTTCAAGTGAACTGCTTTTTCAAAGTCCTTTAGAAAGGGAGTGACGTGTCTTGAAAATTGTGTAGTAGTTTATTCTAAATATATGGGACTAAGAGTTGTGAAACAATTGACTATGAACTTGAAACAGATTTCACATTTCAGTTGTCTGTCCTTTTGAATGTATAAGCATCCCACAAAAGAAGAAAAGGAGGGAAAAAACTTAGAAGAAGCTCTCTGATAAACTAAGGAGCTGTTGTTTCTGTTGCTCAGGGAGCTGGGGCTTAGTAAATTGCACATTAATTCCTTGATGGCAGTAAGACCCCATGTCCCTCCTTAAGAGAGAAATGGTCTTTTGCAGGGAGAAGAAGCTGTTAAGCTTTTAATATTGAAGTTTTGAAATAATTAGACTTCAATATAAAAGCAGTGATGGGAAGGTCATTTACAGAAAATTGCAAATCCCAAACCAGTTCTTTCAGGATACTTGAGTGAAGAACTGAGCTTATTTAAGTAAATAAAATACACTAGTTTCTTTTGGTAAGAGGAGAAGCTGACTGTAAAGTTTTCTGGGACTAACATGATGTTTGATGATTTATGTGTTCCCAAGCTTATTTTTAGATGCTGAAATGTACCAAAACACAAAGGAAAATAAAGAACCATGATTTGCCATCTCTTTTTTCATTCTTTCAGGAAAAAAAATTGTATTTGAAGAGCTTATTGTACTTTCCCTTTCACAAGTTTTGTTGAACAAAATGATTTATTTGCTTTGCATCTTTGGAATTACAGGAAGATCTTGTAAGCATCCTTACTAAAGTAAGACAGTTTCTACTGACTGTCGTCTAATAAATGGACCACAGGTGCATTGTACTACGTTTTGTTCAACTTTATTGGAGGGAGTAAAGGTATTTCATTGTCCTTCAAGGTTTAACTTCAGTCTTTGACTGGTATGTAATTGTCAAGTAGACTTGTTTGACAAGCAGCATTCATGAAAAAGTAGATGTGTATGTCAAAAGTTGGAAGCTGTTTCTTTTCCCTAGAACAACTTTTTGTTCGTATACATTTATTCACATACATTTAACACATTCAAGCTATTTTTCATCCTTTTGGTGGGACCATCTTACTGCAGTGAGAGGTTAAGTTGTTAATGTACTATTGATTCAGGCAAAACTGTATAGTTCAACTAAATTAACCTTAATTAAGCCGATGTCTTGTGTTGTTATAATCAGTAGAGATGAGGAGTTTTGTGGACTAAAATATTTTCCACTTAACAGATAGAATCATAACTTTTAATTAGACTCTGTGTAGAGAGTGATGTATTTTGTAACTAACAAACTTGTATAATACTGCAGGCAAACTAGCTAAATTTGTGTAGTTTGTAAAAGGTTAAAATATTTAAATAAATGCTTCATAGTGGATTGACTTTACCTTTGAAAGCTGAGTACCAAAGGTTGATAGTTGCACTGATTTGCTTAGGCTCATGTTTATAGTAAAGTGTTTTGTTAGGCAATATCTGTCTTCAATTCTTTATCATAAATTTCTTGTGTACTTCCCGGAAACTGTTAACTACAGTTGTCTGGTGGTTGAGTTACTCTTGCTTAGTAATTTTTTGAAGGATAAACGCTTTCTTTTTTAGAGAGTTCTTTCTCACTTCTTTGCAAAGAATGGCAGTGTTCAGCTATGATGAATGCTCTGAAGCATAAAAAGCATATAGTAAATTCTCCTTTTTTTTTTTTTTGTTTTGCACAAATTATTGTTACATTGGTCCTTCTTTACTTTTGGGCATCAACCGTTGGCATCCTGGCAATATCAAATCACTGACAGGGACTTTGGCAGAAACTGGAAACACCTGAGTGTTGGAGGGAGATGGTTTGAGGAAGAGGACTAAGTTTCTCACATTGCATATTGTCTCATAGTTTTTATGCCCTGGATGTGACAGCAGCAAACAACACAGGTTAATGAACTTATAGCTTCTGGAGAGGATGGTGCGAGGAAAAAGACAAACACTTGCCCAAACTTTTCCAGACAATTGACATCCAGCAGTATCAGTTGTTGCTGCTAACTGTATTAACAGACCTTCTAAGTATGTGCTGCAGTTCTATTAGTAACATATGGTGTAGTTATAATTCACTGTTCCTGTCTAAATTGTCAGTGATGCATTGGAAGATCACAGAAACAATTAGATTGGAAAAGACCTCTGAGGTTGAGTTCAACCTGTGACCAAATGCTACCATGTCAACTGGACCTGGCACTAAGTGCCACATCCAGTCTTTCCTTAAACATTTCCAAGGATGGTAACTCCACCACTTTGGAAAGCCCATTCAAATATTTAATCACCCTTTCAGTGAAGAAATTCTTCCTAATGCTCAACCTAAACCTCCCCTGGTGCAACGTAACCTTAAGACTATGTTACATATCAGGGATATCTTCTAAAAAGAAGATGATCTAGGAAATTATGTCAAGAATCCTGTGGTAAAGAACCTTTAATTTGCAAAGGGAGATGCTTAAGAGGGCTTTTGTTTAGGCTGCTTGTGTGTTTGTGTACTTGATCTTGTGTCACTTCATTCATTCTCTATAAAACTGTGACACACTAGGATGTCGAACACAGAACTAAGATTTCATTAATGTATGCAAATTATGTTGGTAAAGGAAAGATTTAAACTACAAGCTTACTCTGGGGCTTTTCTTTTTTTTGGACTTATAGTTTAGGATGGTGATACTCAATTTCTGCTAAGATGTAACCGATGGAAGGAGTTGGTATTTTTTTCTTAAGATCCTAGGATAAAACTATATTTTTAGTAAAGATACATTTATTGTGTAATAGGTGTTCAGAGAGTCTTTTCAATCTGTTAAGCTGCATATCAATGCCACTTTTTGAGAACTGCAAGACATGCTTTGGAGAGCCATGCTGTTTTTAGCTATTGTGCTGTGGGTCTGTGATTTGGTTTGCACATTGGACCCTGGTCCAGTGGAGCAATGCAAGATGTAACTGGCCCTATGTGCACTAGTCTCACCTGAGAGAGGCTTAGTTTTCTTGGTTTCTTAATTGCCAGTCATTTCAGAATAAACACTCAAACTTTGTGTGGCTTGGAAGCAGTAGGGCTGGTTTGGCTGGTAGTAGATTAGTGTATTAGTTTTTAGCCTTTGTTTTAAATGTTGTTTTTGTTTTTAAATCAGGAGCCAATGAAGTCGAGAGCACCACAGCTACATTTGGAATACAGATTCTACAAGCAGCTAGGATCTGGAGGTAAAAAGGAGTGTTATGCGTTTTACTGTGATGTGATCCAGGATAAATTTTTGACAGAAGTTTTTGGATTTATGAGTATAAATCTATTTAATAAAGTGTTCTTAGATACTTAAAGCAGAAAAAAGCCCCATGAGTGAGTGGATTAATGTATCATTTTTTTCTAATATTGTAGAACACAAATTTGTTACTCTTTAAACTGTGTTTATGAAATCGTGACTATTAAATAAATCTTAGCTACCACAGCATTTGTTTGCATATGGCTATACCTTAGACTAAGTAGTCTTAGACTATTGCCAGTGTCTTCTCCTGGAATAAACATTGTAGATCTCCAAACTGCTAATTACTAATCACATATATTTATTTAAAGTGGCTGTGATACTTGAATAGCTTCAGACTCAGTTTAGCTTTGCTTCACTTTCATTGATACAGTACATTTTGATGCTTGCTAGTTCTAAGCCTCTTAAATACTTTTATAAAAAATTTATATGCAGTTTAATATTTGAATTTCTCATTTCACTCCCCTTGGTGCTTTTATACCCAGAAGTACTCTTATGATGGTCGCCTGAATGATCCAATTGTGACCTTTTGCTTTTATAGGTGAGCAATACCTAAAACTTCTCACATGTTTTTGTGCCTTTCACAAAACTGCATATAATCAGTCAGCAAGATGTGAAGCTTAAACTAGGAAAGTGAGTACAGATATTCTCTATATCAGTTACAGCCTAGGAAAAAAAATCTTATACATCTTTTCCTTGAAAGTGTTCCTTCAGTTCCTAGAGTAGGTCATGCAGTTACCTATTTTCTTATTTTTCACTAATGTAAAAGTTTATAGTATAGATGAACTACTGGCTGTTTTTTTACATGCATGCTCAGATGTTTTTTTAGCAAAGGCAGCCTGGATTTACAGTGATTTTAGCTATTCTTAAACCAGGATAAAATCCTATTTAAGGTGAAAAGTAATCTCTGAAAGTCAGGGAATACAAAATGAACATGACCATACCCCTTTAATTTTGTTGCCTTGAATGTGTGTGCGTTATGATAAGTTTTAATACTTTTTAATACTTTCACTTTTTTAATCAAAATTCAGCATCATGTGTTCTTTGTTGCGCTGACTCAGTAGTGTTTTTAGTTAGGTAGCTTTCAAAATTTTGTGATGCTATTTAAAGACTCACTCTGGTGAAACATACCTTCTAATATGTTCAATTAATATAGAATTTTATTTTTTTTTATGCTGTAAGATGAATGCTTTGCAACCAGGAATCTTTAGAGATAACTCTTTGCAAGACATAACATTGCCTACTCCTCTTTATAAATCAAAGATAAAATTGCAGATATCTAGTCAAAATGTTGCATCTTAAGTGCTTGCTAATTGGAGAATGTCATTAGAATGCAATGTCTGGGTTGGTTGTTTTTTTTTGTAAGTATTTATAAATTGTCAGGATACATTAAGACTAGCATTATGAAATAGCTAATAGGGGAAAGCTGAGATCTTAAGTGCTTAACCAATGGATAGTGGCAAGCCACACATTAGGGAGTGTACCCAGCCGTGAAAACCAAGGTGTAACTGTCTAAAATTCGAAAGCTGTGTAATGGGGGTAAGAATCAATGTCTTAGCGAGTGTAACTTTGATTACCTTTTTGTTTACTGAATAAGACTGGGAAGCTCTGTTTAAGAAATAAGCAAAGTTATTTTGCTTTAGTTCAGATATTTACTTCAGTCTTTGTAACCTTATTTGTTGGTTGCAACAACTTTATCATTTTATCTGATGCCTTATCAAAATATTGTAAGGGTGCATGGTCTCTGTGATTCTTTACATAAAGACGAGGAGACCTTTGGAGTGAAAACACAAAGATAAAGCTGGTGGCTTGCTAAGTATACTCAATATTTACAAAGGACCTTGTTCTCTACCTCCTCTGGTTTTGCAGTAACCTGCTTTTTATTCAGAAGTCAAAGCCTCCCTCAGCACACATAGAATCCTGAAATGAAAGCTCCGTTCTGAGACTTTCTGAAGTACTCACTTGAGGCTCATTTTAATGGGTTTTGTCATGAAGGCTCATTGTGAAGAAAGTAATATTCTTGTTCCTATCTTCTTAGAAGTTGGAAGAGGCTGCTGATTCCTTATCTTTCTGCAGCAGTCTTTTTTCAATCTTTGCAGGAGTTGGGCCCTTGAGCCCAGGAAGTTATGCAGTGTAAGATTCTTCAAGAAAAAAGATGGGAGTTTCTGTTCTCATGTAATCTGTGGCAGTCTACTGATTTTTTTTCTGTGACATGCTTGTTTACTGTCAAGCATAGATTTATGAAATTTTGTCACATGAACAGTTGGAAAATGTAGTGTTGAAAGTTGGTGGACCAAGGGATAAATACCAGAAGCAGCTAATCCTTTCTAAGTAGAACAGGAGATATTAGAAAATATTGTGCTGAGTTTATGCATGTGGACAGTGTTGCTTTATGGGCAGTGGCTGTACTTTTGTCAGAGCGAGAGTAGATTAAAGGAAGTGATCTTCAGTGTTCACATTGCAGAAGAGCCTATCATAGGAAGTATATAAATAATTGTTACTGCTCGAAGAAATTTCGAGTCTAGTAATTGTGAGCAGATAGAAGGTTTCTCTGATACATAATTAGTCACCATACAGGCAATTATAGTTATCTGAAGCCTTCTGGCTTTTAAGCTTCTAAAAAAAATCCACATTTGTAGGCTTTGTTAATCACAATGAAGTAGTCTTGTCCCTAACAGTTTTTGTTTATTCACACCAACCTTTTGTACTTTGGCTGAAAGCTTTGTAACTGCATCACCTGTGTATTTGAACTTCTAATTGTACTGAATTATGCTTCCCCTTCTCATATTTACATGTTTACATGTATATTTATAGCAAGTGACTACTAAACTATGGTTTAGCAACTGGTGAAAAGGGAATAGTACTCCCTTTCCCACTCTTGTAAGCCATTATTTTCTGTAGAAAAACCTTCATTTTCACAAATAATAACCATGAATTTCATGGGTTTTGCTGCAAACTGACTTGTGCTTAGTGTGAAATAAGCTGAAGCTTAAGCGATAAAACTCCTATAGGGCCTGTGAAATCCCACCTTACTTGGAGTTGACATGGGAAGGAGGGAGAGGCATTAACATGTCCATGAATAGCTGGAAGAAAATGAGGTTATTTTGCTGCAGTATCTTCCTGAAAGCAAGTAAAAAAAATAAAATTATTATGATTACAAATTATTTTACTTTCCAACCCTTTCTAACAAAGCTTCTTTGTGCTTCCTCTGATCTTGTGGGCCTCCCTGATGGAAAGAGTAGCATTTTGAAATTGTGTATTTTCTTGGTATTTTCTTATCTCAAACCAGTATTTGTCTACTGTAAATCTGCAGTTTATTTTATAATATCTCTTTTTCTTTCTTCTCTAATGCCCTTGTGGCTTAATTTTTTTAATAAATATTTTGTTAATTTCTGTGGAAAGAGTCCTGCTATTCTGTGTTTTGAATACCGTGAAGATAGAAGGCATGCTTGAGTGGAAAAAATTCATAGGAATCTTTTACTGTTCTGCCCCTGAGAGAACAAGAGAAAAAAATAGGCATGAAATATGATAGATATGCAGTTTTTGTATATGGGACTTTTGACCTATATTAATTCTTCGTATTTAATAAATAAGTGCTTTTGACTTGCATGAATAATTATTAACATTTCAATGTATTTCTTTAGAGAGAATCTGCTCATAAAGAAGACTTACATTTGCTGTTATATATACTTTTTATTGATAGGCCTGTGAATGTGCAGTAACATGTAAGTGTCAGAAAGAAAGACATGAAGAATCTTGCTTAAACAGGAAACATTTTATGCACGTTTGGGCTTTTTTGAAATATTTTTAATTATTCAGGGAAATGGACCTAAAATTTATTAAGAATAGTTATTAAATCAGTCTAAATCAGTCTAAATGTGTGGCTTATTTTAGTCATGTAATTATTTAACTTTCATTTAGGTTTTATATAACAATAGAGATTTTTATGAAAATTGCTTTCCTTTTCCTGCCATAATTTTTTGGTTCAGTAAACATGAGCTTGTTTTCCTCATGAAGTTTGAGATCATACAGTCAGTATGCAGAAATTTCTAACCAACTGAGTGGCATACTGATGGAATTCAAAATACCTCTACTTCTAATAAAATTTGTTAAATGTGTATTTTCTTAATATTCAAATATGAATTATAATTAAAAACTATATGTTACTGTAAGTGCAGTACTACAAAGACAAGTATAGAGGAATTCTTTCCTGAGACTTCTGTGATTAATAGAAAGCAGTTTTGTATTTTTTATTGATTTTTTAATTCATCTTTTATGCTATCAGTCTTTCTTTGCATCATGAGAAGACGAGATGTAGGTGTATTTCATGTAGCATGCCATAATTTAACTGTGTAAATTCATCATGCTTTCCTACTAGCAGTGGGTGAAGGTGGTTAAACAGCAATTGCTGCCTCTACAGCAAAAATCACTGTGTAAAGCTGAGTTTTTAATGTGAAGTTTTTCAATCAAAAAATCCTTATTAATGAAATCTCAAAATGCTTTTATTCTTTGACAGATAGGTATTTACAGGATGTTTCAGTTCCCTTTTGCAGAAGGGAGTCTGTAAATTATAGAAATCATGTTATGTATTGAAGAGTGTAAAACTATTCAACTTCTGTCTGATTTTTCTAATGTGTCCTAATAAATGGATCATTATCATAATGTCTAGAAGTCTTTGCAAGTAAATGAGGACTTTTTTTATTTACTTATCTGGCAAGTGGAACAAAAGGATGGTAGGCAGCTTCTGCTTCTTAACGTATCTTAGTAGAGCTCCCATCTGGGTGCTGCTGGTAGAACAGACTTACTGTAATACCGGTCTATAACAACGAGGGGTATCCATTGCTAGATTTTATTTGTTTCATTTGGGGCCATTTTTGAAACAGTCGAAGGTCCATTCAGCTGTGGATTGTCTTTGTGGTGAAACTGCTGTATTAAAATTTCAGAGAAGGCAGATGTTCAGTATTGTAAACCATATTTTGTTTTTCTTAACTTTTGTATTTCTGTTCTTTTAGCTGAAATCTAGTTAACACTTCCATTCTAAAAGCTGTAAGTCAAATACTTTTCTTACAGGGTGAGTATTGAACAATGAAAGTATAACACATTTGTGTACTAGGGAAAAAGGTATTGTACTTCAAAAGGCTATATAGCCAGTGTGAAATGAATGCTAAGGATTGCATTTTGTATGTTAGTCCTTTTCCTGATTTGGTACCCAGAGTCATGTGGTAAATGTGCTCTGCATTGCTGTATAGAAGTACACTTTTCAATTTTGAGGCCGTGAGAGCCTACCTTTGACACAGCAAAATCTTAGAACTTGTACAGCGGTAATGTAGAAGTTCCTATTGGGTTAGTGGTTGAAGATTTCAATGCAGGCATAATGTGGTTTTGGAAGATGCAGAAATGTTGCCAGATCCCTTGTGTACATATTGGCTAGTAAGTGCTGTTAATGTAAGAACAGGTAATCCTAAGAAGCTGCAACCAGGCAAGTACAAAACATTTGTGTGTGGTTGTCAGCTGCTGTTGTAAAGCTGTGGAGCCTGCTCCATTTTGGTAGTCAAACTCAGAAGCATATTTATTTCAGCATTTAAAGCATGTCAGGATTTGTCAGACAGAGAACTGTGTTTTGATGTGGGAATGTAAAACCTCAAAGTTTGAGCGTGAAATAGTCTGAATTTCTGATTTTGAGGGGACCAGAGTGCCTTAAGGCTAGAGATTGAACCCTTCTTTGTTATGAGATGCATTATACACAGTTTAATGTTGACTAGTAGGTTAAACATTGTTGTTTTTTCCTTGTTCTTTGTGTTGGGAATGTTTGTTGGGCTGAAAGCCAAGAATGAGGTTCAGCACTTCAATGTTTAGTGTTTTTTTTCTCTAGGTAAAGAAAATATTTATGGCAGCAAAAATGTGATTGTCGAACTGTAGTTCAGACCAGTGTCAGCTGGTGTGTATGAGACCTGAATGTTCAGTGACACATATGCATTCTTTTGTACACCTCTGTTGGGGATACAGAATGCATGAAGCAGATATTGGCACTGAAAGAGAGGCTATCTTTTGTTTTTAAGATCATTACAGACAATTTGTTGTTTTGTAGGGGTTTTTTTTGTTGTTGTTGTTTGGTTTGGTTTTGGTTCTTTTTCCTGTCACTCTGAACCACTGGGAGAAAGCAATGCGATTTCAGATTGCTAGGGATGAACCTCTGGTTCACTTTGGCATCTGGAAGAAAATGCAGCCCAGTATGATTTCATCATAGCGCATAAATATCTGTGTTCTGCTATAACTCTTCTAGGCCAAAATTTTCAGTATTATATTTTCTTAGTTTCATTCTTAGTTGGTAGACTGTAACTTATTTTGCTAGATTGATAATCTGCCATATGATGAGGAAGTATATTAATAGCAAGTCTCCTTGAGTGTAGTGCTAGAAGCAAATTGTGACAGGAAATTATTTTTGCTCATGGATCTTCTAAAAACAATTTAAAATAACTTAGCTCATTCTGTATTTTTTTAAAATATTTTGGGAGTGGCATCTTGTGCATGCTACTATTATTGGATAAAAATTACTGAAGTTACAGGGCTTTGAGGTGAGTTGAAAAAGATTTTTGCAAGAGTAGTCTAACATGATATATATGCAAACATATTAATTGACTGTTCCTAGTACTTAGTTAAAGCAGCAATAATTTACTGGAGCTTCAGATTTTAGAATATTATTTATTCTCTGAAACGATTGTGTTATATTTGTAACAATCAGTAAAAATGGAAATTGAAGACAAAATGTCTTATCTGTGAACTACAGTTCGCAAGTAAGTCATGTTTTAGGATAGTCTTAGTTGACATATATAAATAACATGAATTCTTACAGGTGTCTCTGAGTTGTCTCACTTCATAACCTTTTTATATATCTTGCTAACTGTCATGCAATATAAATGCAAATTGAATTTTATTAGTAACTTCATATGAACTTTGTTTTGAGCTACACTCCTAGGTAGGTAGCTGAGAATTTACTCTTAAACTGAAAGCTTTTAAATTTTTTTATAGTGATACTTTCCTACTTCATTACTTTCATTCTAATTTGACAGAGATTATTATACAGGAGAATAAACAATAAGCAGTTAGTTGAGGTGTTTTTTAGGTAATAAAAATCACCTTTTCTAAGGTGATCTTAGAAAAGAATACTATATCCTGAATTTAAGAACTTATTGGTAAGAATGCTTAAACTGAATCAAATATTGAATCTCTTGACTAAAGAAGTATCTGTTCATACACACTGCTAATCTGTATACTGATGACTGCTATGATTTTGTTGTGAGTTTGGGGAAGAAGCTGACTCTGTTTTGAGTTTGTTGCTGCTGTAATAGGAAGGTTGAGCTGCTCAGTTATTAACGTGAATGTGCTAATATTCATGTTTACATGAATGAACCATGATGATAACAGCAAATTTATTTTTTAAGTTAGTCCAACAAAAACCATAAAAAAATGTTGCTATAGTTTTTCTTGTTTTATGTAAGTCCTTTTCTAGCATGTAACTTAAGGAAATGTGCAGAAGTTTCTCAATTTAGAGTAATTTTTTTCCCACTAGAATAAGTGACAGAGATCTGGTAAGAATGACAGCTGCATAATAGATTCACATGATAATGTTTCTGACAAACAGTGATTACTGGCCATAAGAAGCCTGATGGTATGCAAAAATTTACATTGATTTTGGATTGTGACATCACACAGATTTCAGAGATTAATTGTGCAGAGATTAATTGTTCAGAGATTTGTGTAGCATACAATAGCTGTAATTGTGAAAGGAGTCTTGATGATGCAGCTCACAGAATATAGTGGTTAGATAAATTTGTTTTGACAAATTTTATTTAATAAGGAGGACAATAAAAATGCAACTCTAATTCTGTTTTAGCAATGTAAATAACTAATTACTGAAGATTTTTACTTGAAAATAGGACTAACCATTACACTAGTATTTCTTTTTTTTTTTTTTGGTAAATATATTTGTAAAAAAGAAATGTAGTCTTCGTGTTGTGGTACTGAAGTCAAATTGCTGATACAGTGTCTCATTCCATGCTTAGGGTTTTATAGTCTGTGTCTGATCCCTTAATGTGCTGTGTTTCCAGAGAGTGTATGGCCTGCTCTATATGCTGCTCTGGTTCAAGTCAAAATGCCCATACGACACTACTCTGGGTTTTTTAATTGCTTCCTTTGAGACGATTCAAATGAAATTCTGTAGACTGGATAGGAAATACTTTTGTTTGTGGCAGTTGTTGAATTGTGTCCTTGACAGAGTACCAGTATGAATGTGCTATTGTATAGGTTTAGAGGTAAACCAGCAGGATAAATTACACCAACTCCAAAAGAGATTGCAAGTCAGAATGACAATTTAATAAAAAATCTCAAATACAATGATGCAGAGGAAAAATCCGTTTGACCCGCAAAAGCAGATGTACTACCCAGCACCCTGGGGCGCAAACAGAATGGCGCTCACCAGCCCCTCTGCTGAGCACAATGTGGCCCTCCCCACCCCTTAGTACAAAGTAAAAAGAAAGAAAAAAACCTGTTGCTGAGAATGATGTCTGCAATCTGGTCAAGAGTGGCAGTTTCAGTCCTGTTGAGGTCCTGGTCCTCCTCTGGATCCCACAAGGGTCCCCGAAGTCCCAAACCCCTAAGGTTATACGTGCTTGGGCTCAGATGAGAGTGCCCAGTACCTCTCCTAGGGCGCGGAATTTCACAGTGGGTGATTTACTACACTATGAGTCATGGGATACTCCTTGATGGCCCATTGGCAGACATGGCCCCTCAGGCTGGGGGTGAAGGTGCTAAGGATTCCCCTCCGCAGAGGGGAGTTATCACACCTGAGTCATGGATGTGAAGACAGGAAAACTTCCTTATCTTGCAGAGTTCCTAGGCACCCAGCTTGTAGCCTGAGGGGCCAGGTGTGCCCCGGCCAGCTGCTGCAAATGATCCACTGTTAGCAGTCCATGAGAGAATGACATAGAGGGTGTAGAATACAAAGCCCTGGCCACACTGACATAGTGACGAACTGATCCTGGCCACTATAACCAGGACAACCATGTAAGAAAACTTACTGCAATCCTGCCTGCTCTAAGGTATTTTGCTTGTGTCCAATGAGTTGCCACATAGATACATTAAAATACAGGTAAAAGGCAGTGGTGTATAGGAAGCTGAATACAGAACACCTTGTTCTGCAAGAGCAGTCTAGTGTATTTTACCGTCATTTTTGAATCTGATTTGACAGTCTAAACATAAAGATATAATGCAGATTGCATCAATATGTTTCTTGACTTAGAGAAAGCTCTAAAAGGAAATTAATATTGCAAGAAACTGAAAAGCACTGAAAAGCTGCTTACTAACTTAATAGCTTTACAAATTTAGATTGCATTTTATAGAGATATTTTGCCAAGATATGGCTCAAGATTAAGTCAGTGGCTGTTAAGGTTAAGTACAAGTAGTATTGCCACTGACCTGTAGTTACATACTTCTTTTACAGTCAGTCTGTGCTGCTTGTTTGTTGTTTTTGTTTTTTTTTCCCTGAATGAGTACAGAAATGCAATAATTAAAGCTACAATGTAGTATTTGTGTTATAGTAAGTAGCTGGAATTTTTTCTCTTAAGATAAGGATCTGTGCTAGTCATTATGTATGTTGCTTTAGGTAATTGGAATGAGCAGCATATAGCCTCAAGCTTAAATCGGGCTTAATGATGATCTTCAAAAGATAGCAGCCAATGTTCACAAAGTAGAAATAACTTCTATTTATTTTCTCTTTATTTTATTTTAGAATGACTTCTTTATTCTAGTGCTTTTATCCTTTAATCACTGTAGACAAAGTCAGGTCTGTCAACTTAAAGTACTTTCTGGATATCATGTACATAAACATTGTGGACTAAAGTATTTAAATGAAAATGAGACAATATAATCTATAAATCCACATAACTGGGTGCACAAAACTGCAATAAGCAAAAAATGAGTGAACAAATAAGTACACTACTGTCAATATTTTTGCATTCCTACTTACCTGCCAGGATTTCTCCTGTGTGTAACTGTGATACGACCAGCTGACCGAATGAGGGTGCCAGTGGCAATCCATACTTCTGTATAGTACATTATTGTAATAATGGACATTGTAGAAAAAGCTTGCATGAAAGAAAGAACACATTTTCAGAGTATTGAATATTTTGGACAAGTGAGACATGGAGAATACTTACTGAAGAGCAAAAAAAAAATCTTTAATAAGTATCTTCCTTAAGTAAGCAAAATTTATTCTACTTAATGAGTAAGATGTCCTGTGCATATGAAAAAGTGCAAGATGAGTAGAAGCAATGATATCAAGTTATTTTTAAGTGAATAGCCACACAATACATAGGTACAAAAAAGTGTAAGTAAAATTGGATCATAAGGCTTTAACTACTGATATTTTCAATCTTCTGGATTGCTTGCCCTCCGCGGGCAGGTATTCAGGTGCTGTAAAGTGCAGACTTAATCTATCATTAAACTCTCTGGTTCAGTAATGTCTTTTGGATTTTTAAGTAATTTCTGTAGATAATAAGGTGGTTTTATTCCTAAATGTAGATTTGCCATAGCCTTAATTTAAAAAGTTTAATTTAAATCTATGGTGTGGGCATTTTTGTTGGGGTTTTTTTTGGATCTTGTTCCCTTTTTTGTTTGTTTGTTTGTTTTGAAAAGTGTCTTTAAGCCTCTCTTCATACTTTTTTAAAATCTGTTTCAATTTACTGTTACAAAACCTAACAGAAAAGTTCTTAGTTTTATTTTTTTATAAAATCTTTCAGAAGTCAAATATATAGCAGTACCATTTTCATTAAATATTTCATTGCTATCTTCATTATTCCTGTTGTGTCTTTTACTTGTAGTTTTTATGAGGTTTTATTTTTGCGTTTATGTGAAAAATATGTTTTTAACTTCACATTTATTTGACATTTGGTAGGAATTCTATTGGTATATTCATTAACCTTACTTAACCCCTTGTAATTACTTTGTATTTTTATTTTACAGATGGAATACCTCAGGTTTATTATTTTGGTCCATGTGGCAAATATAATGCTATGGTGCTAGAACTACTTGGACCTAGTCTGGAAGATTTATTTGACTTGTGTGGTAGGACATTTTCTCTTAAAACCGTTCTTATGATAGCCGTACAGTTGGTAAGTAGAATAGATGTTAATATGAGTGTTCTCTAGAATAACTAAATCAAGTCTTCAATGAATTAAATGCTTATTTCACTTAAGAGATTTGCACTTCTCGTGTTTTAAATTGGTGTCAGTGGTCTTTAAAACTGTATCACACACTCTTTAGCAGGAAATTATCTTATATTGCTTTTATTTACTTTGTCCAGTTTTTCAAGAGTTGTTACATGGATGTAACTACCTTATGTCTTCTGAGTTCACACAGTCACAACCTGAAATCACGAATTTTAGTCTGATGGGCTGTTTTAAAAAGAAAACTTTAATTAAATAAAAATAGTTTTGGCCCAGAAAAGCAGTTGGGTTATGGGACTCCTAAAGAACATAAATATTTTCCCTGGGCATTCTTGTAAGCAAGAAAGCAAACAAGCAAATGAAAGAGTCTCCAAACTCTCCCAGAAATTACAGCACAAACTTATTTGATGAAGAATTATGGCCTTTTTTGAGTATTTCCTTATTTATTTCTGACCCAGGGGTGCGTGGAAGTGGAAAGAAAGACAATGAAGGCTATGTTGGTTTACCTTGATGATACAATGAGTTTTAAATAAGTCACTATGAAATGTTAATAGTACCAAATCTCTACTTCCCTAATTATTACTCAGGAAGGGTAAAAATAGCTGTTTGAAACATAATTGTAATTGTATAACAGGCCTCCAGCTACAGACATATTGAGCTTATTTACAGCCAAAATGACCAAGTTCCTTTTTTTAAAATACTCAAGTCATCACAGACCCAAAGATAAGTTTTATTTAATGCTTCCTTTCTGAATGCAGACATTTTGATAGAAAGTGATCCAACTAGAATGTAATTATAGTTCACAGTGATGAACTTTCAATGCTTCTCTCATTTATACCTTTAATAAATGAAATACATGAAACTTTGCTGCTCACTGCTTGATGACATTGTTTCTGGTTTTATTTTTAATGTGCACTTGTGTCAGCTGTTTTTAAAGATCAAAACTTCTGTTAAACACATGTTTCATGACTTATGTCCACCAACTGTTGTATCTGCTGAGGGAAAGTGTACAATTTTCATTGATCTTGGCTGGAAGATAGTTTGTTAAAAACAGTGTCCCTCTGGTTTTAGGATGGGTGTGATTTCTTCTAAAGTCAATGTAAGATACTTAGCTTCTAACTCGTTTTGATATGGCACCTTGAATCCTAAACTAAACTTTCTGGTTTTTATTTTTATTTTATTAAAGATTTCCCGTATGGAGTATGTTCATTCGAAGAACTTGATATACAGAGATGTAAAACCTGAGAACTTCTTAATAGGACGACCTGGAAACAAAACCCAGCAAATTATTCACATTATAGATTTTGGGTTAGCAAAGGAGTATGTAGATCCAGAAACAAAGAAGCACATACCATATCGGGAACACAAGAGCCTTACAGGAACAGCTAGATACATGAGTATAAATACACACTTAGGAAAAGGTATGTGTGCTTTTTAAGTACAGAAACAAGAATTCATCACCAGCTGTGATTTGCCATAAACTGTCTTGTTTTCTACTTGTGATTTTTCTCAGTTAGTAGTCACAAAGGTCTACGAGTTTTGTGTACCGTGCAAAATATAGTTTGTCCTTATGGAAGTACACTTTATGGAAATAATATTTTCTGAGTCACTACTTGTCATGGTCATGTCTTGGGAGTTATCTTTTTGTAGATATCCATAAAGAAAGATGAGATGTATCTTTTTGTCTTATACCATCTCTTCACATTAGAAGTATACCATGGCAGACTGGAGTGTCCAGGAAGTAGATATGCTTATTAAAGACAGTGAAGTGAATAGGTTGCAACAACATAGGTTTTCAATTCTATCTTGCTAGTTTTCTGATCTCTTTAGAATATGGCATAAAATAGCTTATATATGTTGCTGATTTCTTGATTATTATTTTTAATGCTTACACTCTTAATAAGGCTTTGTCAGATTAGTTAAAGGTTATGTTAATAAGCTAGTGAAGGAACAGACTATATATAAAGATGAAAGTTGTTATTATGTAATGAATAAATTTACATGGGAAAAGGCATGACCACTCAGATCTTTGTTTATTTCTAGAAGTTTTCTAGTGAAAACAGGTTTGACCCCTTTGAATTTGTGTAAGCCAGTTGCTTATCACTGCATGGTAATTCCTAATTACGTTGCTCTTTGAATTGGTCATAAAAATGTTTCACAATACTTACAGTTCAACTGTAACTGTTAATATGTCAAATGAGAGACCATTCACACCTTTCAGACAGCAATAAGGTGCTTTATCAATGAAGCAGAACCACTGAATCATTTAGGTTGGAAAATACCCTTAAGTTTATTCAAGTCCAGCCATTAACCCAGCACTGCGAGGTACATCAGTAAGCCAGATCCCTAAGCACCTCATCTACAGATCTTTTAAAATACCTCTCAGGATGGTGACTCAACCGCTTCCCTGGGCACCCTGTTCTAGTGTTTAAGAACCCTGTTGGTGAAGAAAATTATCCTAATCTAAAATGTCCTGTGGTGCAACATGAGGCTGTTTCCTCTTGTCCTATCTCTTGTTAGTTGGGAGAAGGGTCTGCCTTCCACCTGCCTACAACCTCTTTTCAGGTAGTTGTAGAGAGCAGTAAGGTCATCCTTGAGCCTCCTTTTCTCCAGGTTAATCAACCCCAGCTTCCTCAGCCACCCTTCACCAGCTTCATTGCTCTTGTGTGGACATGTTCCAGCACCTCAAATGTAGAGTCTGAGCTTTCTAGACCTGGTTTTTGGAACTCAATTTCCTCAAATAAAGGAAGCATTCACTATGTTTTTTCAGGCATGAATGTTGATGTCAGCTTAAGGTGACTTGAATTCCTTCTTAAATAAGAAGAGCTCCCTATATCATTTAAGAAAATAAACCAAAACATAAAACTGGTAATTACTTGAAAAACACAAGTGAATTTTGATTACATCTCTGATATTGAGACAGGAACCTAGTAAATGACACTTTCTCCTTCAAGGGTGACTTTTCCACTCCCTGAGTCTTAATCTCTGGTTGGATGTGTTTGTAGTCTAATCATAGAATGGTTTGAGTTGGAAAGGACCTTAAAGATCATTTAGATCCAACTACCTTGCTGCAGGCAGAAACACTGTGCACTAGACCAGGTTGCTCAAAGCCCCGTCCAATCTGACCATGAGTAAAAAGTAATTTTTTGCTTCAGTTTTTTCCGTATCCCAGGTAACCAGCCCTCCCATTTCCTTCTGGAGAGGTCCCATGTTTTTCCTAATCTTCCTTTTGTTACCAGCATACCTGTAGAAGGTTTTCTTGACATCCTGGCCATGTTTAGTCCTATCAATCAATGCTTTAGCTTTTCTAAGCTGATCTCTGCCTGCTTGGACTATGTCTATGTATACCTCACAGACCACTTGTCATTGCCTCTACCATATGCTTCCATTTTATTATTCTTTGGATTCATCCAGGAGCTTCCTGTTCTTCCATGAAGGCTCCTGGCAGCTTTTGCTTGACTTTTTCTTTGTTGGAAGGCATTGCTCCTGGGCTTTGAGGAATTTGTGCTGGAATATTGACCAACTTTCTCTGAGCCCTCTTCCTTTCAGAGCTTTTTTTCATTTTACTCTACCAAGAAGATCCCTAAAGAGGCCAAGTCATGTCTCTTGAAGTCCAGAGTAGTGAGCTCACTTTGGCCCCTCCTCACTGCCCTAAGGATCTCAAACTCCAACATTTCATGGTCACAGCCAGGGCTGTTCTTGAGCTTCACCTTCCCCACCAGCCTCTCTTTGTTGGTGAAATCAAAGTCCAACATTCCAGAAACTTACTAGTTGCTGATGCTCTGCTGTGTCATCCAGCCAAGAGATATTGGAATGGTTGAACTCTCCTATGAGGACCAGGGCTTGTGAATGTGAGGTGATTCCTGTCTGTCTGTAGAGGACTCATCTGCTTGGTGGTCTTGGTTGCGTGGCCCGTAGCAGACTCCCACTCTAATGCCACCTGTCTTTGCCCTCCCTTTACTCCTGACCCATAAGCTCAGACAGCTCCTCATCCATTCCCAGGCAGAGCTCCCTGCACTCCAGCTTGGTTATTGCCATAGAAGGTGATGTTACCTCCTTATTTCCCTTGCCTCTTTTTCTTTATGCTCTGCGATATCTCTCTAAAAATATAATATTTCTTTTAATTCGTGCAGTGAGACATAGAGAGTGGCATACAGGATACATGCTGCCCTGAAAATAGTGGTAATAAGATAATTTTCTAGGGCAGTACTTTTGGTCTCTAGATATTTTCTCAGCCACTTGAGTGGTCTGATAGCTGATCTTTGTAAAAAAAATGGGTGTTTTCAGTAAAGAGGGAGGTTGTCAGGTTCATGTTCTCCTTTAAGTTACTTTCAAGTATGCCTCTCTTGAACTGTAAATTGTTCTGTGTTAGAATGTATGAGTAAGGATGTATGCTGTCCATGAATCGCAAGTACATTTTAGGATCCAAGGTGTTTAAAACTCTCAATACAAATGCATAGTAACCGGAAAGACTTTAAATGTTTAATCAAAACTTACACAAAATTGCCAAAGCCCACTCTTTTGTGGTGTATATGGTTACTGAATATCATGTAGCCAATAATCACTTGTTTCAGAACAAGACATTTCACCAAGGATTTTGGGTAGTTTTATGCCAAGCTGTGAGTTTATATCTGGAATGGAATCTGGAATATTTTGTCTGTGTGATAAATTTTGTGGCTTTATTCAGATAGCTATTTGAAAGAAATATTCTGCAGCCCTTATCAGCATGTAACTGGTTCCCTACCTTCTGTAAGATATTTCTCTTAGGGATAAAATTATTATGTTTTTCTTTTCCGGTTTCTTTCATTTTCAGGAAAGGAAAGTGAGGTGCCAAAGAATGCAGATTCTGACTGGGAGCTTAAGATGAAAATCTGTTCTGTAAAAGTCCTGCAATTTTCTGTATTTACGGGAAATATAAGTTGGTAGTTGTTTTGGGATTTGGGATTTCCCTAGATTCAGATAAACAGTGTGCTGAAGTGTTGTCATTGTACAGGAAGTCTAGTCACATGTAGTTATGCAGCTGTAGTTATGTGGCTGTTTGTAATGGTCTGTGGTGAACAACCCATATCCTTGTATCAGTCTTTTTGGTAGTGCTTAATTATTGAAGAGGCAGAGGTTAGTTATCTTACAGTGAACACCTAAGATGCTTTTGGGAATGAAGTAACTCTGCTCTTAATAAAAATAGAAAGGCCAAATGAAGCCAATTTCTTTATACAGTACTTATCTTCAAACACAATAAAGAGAACCTCATCCTTACCTCTATATGCATCTACTCTGATAAGAGCTGACATATGTTCTAAATTTAAAATCAGTTGTGTAGGGCTCAGACTCCTTTGTAATCTAAACCACCAGCAAATAACAGTGCATCAATTTAATGCATTTCCTATTGCAAGAATAAAAATTTGGTCTTGACATTTTATTAGCCTAAATTCTGGGGTTTTCCAGTAGCTCAAATAGAAAAAAAAAGCATTATTTTCTGCAGTTATTTTGTAGTGATGGCTTTATAGGAGGCCCACCAACCTTTATGTGTCACTGAGCCAGTGGTGCAGTGTGAAGTCCCTTCCTAGACCTGGCTTCCTCCCTGGGAAGTTCAGTCTTTTCCTTCTCATACACACCAAATTATCATTTGACCTCAAGGGCAGGATTTTAGCTTAGCTAAATAACTTTTGCTGTGTAAACTAATCTTACATACTATATAGTTATATGCCACAATGCATCTAATACAAACTGAGATAAATAAGTCTTTGCACCCTTAATTAAAGGTTTAAATGAAAATAGGATTTTTTTTCTTTATTTTTTTATATAAGGTCCACATTATTCTTAAGACAACAGTATGGTATACAATGTGTGCTTGGCATGCAACTTCATTTTTATGAACCAGAATTATCAACTTCAGGATTCATGATTTTTTTTCAGAAAGGAACACTGTTCTGTCCATCATATTATTGTGTGAAATCCTATCATTTTTAGTAAGACTACAAATTCTGGGCTTCAAATTTATTTTTGCTAAACTTTATGGACTGACAGTTCAAGTTAAACAAATTATCACTCTCCATCTCTGTATTTAACATTATAATCTTCTTGGTAGCTAATACTGTGTTTTCTGATCCAAATAGATAGTATGTTTCTACAGTTGGAGCATTCCTGAACTTTCTTTAGGGAGGAATGCAGTGTTTATAATGGATGATTACTAAAGATTGAATGTCTATTGTTTAAATTATGTTGTGATTACATTATTGTACATGCTAAAAAAGATTAATTTCTGGTGATAGCCTATTCAATGAGTCTCTAGTTTTTATTTGAATCAAACTAATGGAGTTAATTGTCAGTAGTTTATGAACTAAATAACAGATGTTTCTTACTAATTTAGCTAACTTCGGATGACCTGTTTGAGAGAGAGGAAACCATGTGTCCTAAAGCTTTGTTGTGTGTTTTTTTCATCTTATGATCATATTACCTTTTAGGCAACGTATCCTCTCAGTCTCATTAAATTGTGATATGCTAGGATCTGTGTACATCAACAGCCCTTCCTCCAGCTGATGCTTGAAATCCTTTTCTCTTCCAGCTAGTCAACCTCTAGTTTTTTCCAGTTTTCAGAGGTCCTGCTTCTAATAATAGGAATATAAGCTGGGTTTCCTGATTCTCAGGCTCATCTTGAAGATTTCCATCCATAGGAAAGCATACTTGATTACTATTTCTTAATTACCCCAAAATGGTCAGTGAAGAACTCGAATTCTAAATAACAATCCCTGTCCCCAAAATTAAAACAAACAAAAAATCCTTTCTCATAGTGGGATTTTGAGGGCATTGTGAATTTGAGTGGTGCATCCTAGAAGCGGTTCCCAAAGACTATCCTACAGAAATAGCATCAGCAGTACAAAACTCATTTAAAAAAAAAAGACCCCAAAATCCTCTCAATTTGAAATCATTTCAGGATAAAGATTGAAAGTTTCACCTTTCATAGATAGGACTTTCTGTGAAGGAGACATTGCCTTCACAAAATTGTTTTATTTTGGTTTTTCCTAAAGGAGAAGAGGTTAATTTTTCATCAGCATAGTTTGCAGAAATTAATGTGAAAGAGAGAGATTACTGTCCTGCAGCAAAAAACCAAGAACTTCCCAATGAGATTTCCTAGGCTGTGCCTTAGTGTTGTGCAGCTGTAGGCATCTGTCTTGCATAAAACACACTGCATTGCACAAAGCATTTGTCAGGAGCAGTGCTCCTGAAGTACTCATTTTCAGCATGTCCACCCTATCTCTTAAAGAGCACAGGATTTCTGCCAGCAACTGGAGCCAATGTTTCTTCCACGTATTGTGGCCTGTCAAGCATGGAACTCTACAGCAAGGAACTCTGTAGCTTATTCTTTATTCGTAGCCATGTGATTTCATCAGGATAGCATGTGGTCAGCAAATGGGATGTTGTAGGGTCAGCAGAGAAATTCAGCTAGGACCCAATTGTCTGGAGGGCAAAAAGTGTCAGCAGTGGGCTGTAAAAAGTGGAGTAGTGAACACAAGAAGGGTGTTGGCAAGGGAACTGTAAATGAGTGAAGAAAAGATTACTGTGAGAAAGCCTTGTACATATTGCAGATGTGTGATGAAGGGGCAATATGGAGAATTATAATTTTTTTTTTTGTATTTCCTTACTTCTTTGCTAGTATGTGTTTACTCATTATTCAGGTGAGAAGATAGTAATAGAAAACAGAATATTGAGTATGTTGTTTTATTTATAGGAAGATTGATACTTGTTCTTCAGATACAGTATACTTATGGCAATATTATGTGTTGATCAGATCAGAGCCAGGTTGACTTTAACTTTGCTGTATGCAAAAAAATCAAAACTCTTTTTTCATGTATTTTACTACTCCATTCATCTTGCTGTCAAAGCATAGCATTTTTGTCAGTGAAATACTGAGTGGAAACAATTTTAAAATTTTGTTTTCTACTTCTCATCAGGGAGGAAACCAAATTTAGAATGAAATACTGCCTGTTACTTCAATATGTAACACAATGTGTAACATTTGTGTCAACAGCAGAACAGAATGAAAAGGTGGAAATATAAAAATCTGTTTTCTACCAGTAATTTGAAGAGTCGCTATTCTCTATTACATTAACTTTTCCAACAAATAATGGATTTAATCTAAAAAACTTATGAAATGTGCTTAAAAAACTTTGAATACACTGTGTTTTATTTGTTACTTTTTCTTTAACCTTTTTTGAACTTTTTGAGGGACTGGTACTGCTTTACTGCAGATGAAAAATTGTAGTGTAAAAGCTGATATATCACCTGGACTTGAGAGCAGGCTCTGTGTACATGCCTCTGCATGCTGCTTTCTGTTCAAATAACAGTACTTCTGAGCCTTCTTCAGTCCACTTCTGACTCACTCAGAAATTCCATAATGAGTCCCTGAGGAAAATACCGTCTTCCCCATGGTTTTATGGAAGAAAAATGTATTCAATAAAGTTTTTTAAAATTGTTTCAAGTTCACAAGTAATGGAGCAAAAAATATTGTAACTAAGATGCGGTTTTAAGGATCAAACTAAAATAATTTTACGTAAATAGTATTTTAAAATAAGAACAATTTTTACAGCAAGATAAGTTGCTTAAAGTACTTAAGTACTTAAAGTTGAGATGGATATACCTCTAGTCTGCATCTGCTTTTTTTTTAAATTTTAGCTGTGTTTATGATGCAGTCCATAGTATACCAGAACCCTCCAACATGTTCAGTTTAGTTTCAAGTACTCTACACCTACCAATTATTTTTACATAATTTGGAAACTAACCTTTTTAATATAATGTAAAATTACACAGACTGAATTGTCTAATAATATTTGCATTTTGTTACAGAGCAAAGTAGAAGAGATGATCTGGAAGCTTTGGGTCATATGTTTATGTATTTTCTCAGAGGAAGTCTTCCATGGCAAGGTTTAAAGGTAGGGTTTTGATATCTTCTTCTATGTTATTTTCAGATCATCATCTTTCATTGACATTTCTTTCATTTTGAATGTTTGTCTGCAAGTTGTGTAACTTCAGGTGCTTGTTTTATTCTTGTCTCATAGGCTGATACATTAAAAGAACGTTACCAGAAAATTGGAGACACAAAACGAGCAACCCCTATAGAAGTATTGTGTGAAAACTTCCCAGGTAATGTCTACTCTTATAAAAATGTTGCATTGATTTATAAAACAAAACTGGGATTTGTAATTGCTTTATATCTGCCTTTAAAAAAAAAAAGAATCTTCCAAATACACATATTGTATACTATGGTAAGAGACCACAGAATGGGTCAGGTTGGCAGGGACCACAGTGGGTCATCTGATCCAACCTCCCTGCTCAAGCAGGGTCATCATAGAGCACATTGCAGAGAATTGCATCCAGACAGTTTTTTAATATCTCCAGTGAGGGAGACTCCACAACCTCTTTGGGCATCTGTTCCAGTGCTTAGTCACCCACACAGCAAAGAAGTTCTTATACTCAGATGAGACTTCCTGTCGATCAATTTGTTCCTGTTGCCTCTTGACCTATTGCTTGGCACCACTGAGAAGAGTGTGGCTCCATGCTCTTGACAACCCACCTTTAGATATTTGTACAGATTAATGAAGTCCCCTTGCAGTTGCTTCTTCTCAAGACTCAATGGGACCAACTCCCTGTGTCTTTCCTTTCAAGGGGGCCACTGCTCTCAGCTTTGTGTCATCAATGAACTTNTCTGTTCCAGTGCTTAGTCACCCACACAGCAAAGAAGTTCCTATACTCAGATGAGACTTCCTGTCGATCAATTTGTTCCTGTTGCCTCTTGACCTATTGCTTGGCACCACTGAGAAGAGTGTGGCTCCATGCTCTTGACAACCCACCTTTAGATATTTGTACAGATTAATGAAGTCCCCTTGCAGTTGCTTCTTCTCAAGACTCAATGGGACCAACTCCCTGTGTCTTTCCTTTCAAGGGGGCCACTGCTCTCAGCTTTGTGTCATCAATGAACTTGCTGAGGAGGCATCTGTCCCTTCATCCAGGTGATTGATGAATAAGTTAGACACTGAGCCCAAAAGCATTATCCTTTTGAAGCAGCAGTTAAAAATTTTAAAATACAGATTCTTCTAAAGGAAATACTAAAAAAAAATTATTATATGTATGCTTACAGCTATCAACTAGTCTGCACTTTATCTTCACACAGAATTTTGCAAGCCTTTTCAGCTCAAATCTTGGTATTCTACCCATATTAGAAACAAGCTGCGCTGGAAACAGCTTGAACTAATATTTAAAATAACTTGCAAGTTTCAGATGTCACTTCTAGTTCTTCATAAGTGCAAGGAGGATCAATGAGATATTGAAAAATTGGAGAGAAGCAAATATGACATTTTTTTAAAAGTTGGACTAAAGTTCTCACAGCAGGGGATATACATGACATGGACATGATTTTGCCAAAATGTAAATAAACACCTTGAAAGGTAATCACAGTATCATTGATAGGCAAAATGGATTTGCTGAGAATAGGTCATGACAAACTGATTTTATTTTCCTTTATGAAAGGAAATCCTGTCCACAGCAGGTCTTGTGGACAGGAGGCAGATGCTTTGTCATACACCCCTTTCTTTACCTTTCCTTAGTCTTGTTTCTAAAATTAATTGGAACGGAGGGAAAAAGTAGGGGCATTTCATTCCACGCTTTTTTGGAATACTAAGCATTGGAATTGGAAGGCTGAATGGAAGATCTCTATAGGTCTCTATAGGTCAAAGGGAAAATTAGCGGGTGTCACTTATTAGGATACGTTTAGAATATGGCAGTATGTCTCAAAGCGTGTTATTGCTATTCAGTTACTTTTCTTTCTGGTAGTCTACAGCTTCATGGTGAACAACTGTTCAGGTTTTATATAGAGGTAGAAGTTGCTTTAAAATGAAAGGTTTTTTTGAGTTCCATTAAAAGAGATAATGAGAATTATGTCAATTTCTTATTTGTATAGAGGAAATGGCTACATATCTACGTTATGTAAGAAGGTTAGATTTTTTTGAAAAGCCAGACTATGACTACTTAAGAAAGCTCTTCACAGACTTGCTCGATCGGAAAGGCTATGTGTTTGATTATGAATATGACTGGACTGGCAAACAGTTGGTGAGTACAGTTAAGCTATTAGTAATATAATGGAGGTGATTGGTTTTGAGCCAGTGGTTCAGAATTAAGTTTCAGAAGACATACGCATTTCAAGGCTGCCATTAGGGTGTGAACAGCTGCTAATACAAACCCATTTTCAAATGCATGTTCTAACATTGTCTTTTGGCTTGACTGTTTCATTTTCAGTCTCTTTCCAAATGTAGTCTCAGTAACAAAGTATGTCTCTGCTCAATCCAAAATGTGATGGCATTAAAAATTACTTTAACCCCTTTGTCAGGTTTCATCCGAATGTTCTAACTGCTAACTGAAGAAACTATCAGCCTAAAGTCTTTCAGAAAATCCACATGATAATACTTAGAATTGCTACTTCATTAAGTTGTAGAATTCTTGGTTTGCTTTTTATCTCGGTATTACTAAATATCCAGTGAAACTTCTGCTTTAATTTGATAATTTTGTGTTATTGAAAACTGTTTAATTCAAAGATTATTTTCTGTTACAAACCAGTACCTTTTGGTGAGACTTAAAAGTTTATTCTTTTACAAGTTGCTGCATATTGGGTTTATATTTGTAGCCTACTCCAGTGAGTTCAGTACATTCAGACCCTGCAATGTCTTCAAGCAGAGAAGCATATCAGCACAGAGACAGAATGCAACAACCCAAAAATCAGGTAAACTGCTCAAGTAAGATTATCAGCACTAGTATGTCTTTTGTCTTATGATTTGTGTTATGTTATTGATTATATTAGAACTCCAAAATAAAATTGATTCCAGGTTTTTTTTGTTTTCACTTTGATTTAAGTAGATCCTTGTTGAAGTTTACAAATACAGAAATATATTAAAATGTCCTAAAAGCTTGCTTGTTTGAAGCTGTGATAAAATGTAGCTTACATCAGGAGTGAATTTTCTTTCTGATACCTTTTAATCACTGTCTCTTCTTCATGTGCTGTATTATGTATTTGGGTTCTAAGATGTATGTATAACATTTTCACGTTATTTTTTTTAACCAGGTGGTAAAAATGTTAGGAACTCAGAGTTGTGTCCATCTACCATGGCAAAATTACAGGGTTGAGCTTTCTTACTATGAATTTTGACTTTTGGCTGCTTCACCTCTCTCTGAAAATGTATGTGTAGGCATGCCTAAGTATGTTGATAATGTGGAAGTGCAATCTGTACAGGGATTGAGTGTGTGTAGTGCTTCTTTGCTTTTAAAAAATAACATATAATTAATGCACAAATTGTTCATTCTCCTACTGTTTTTTCTTCTTTTGCATGAACTTCTCATACATTAAAAAATTATAGTCAACAGATCATAGGGCAGCTTGGGACTCACAGCAAGTCAATCCACATCATTTGAGGGCTCACCTGGCAGCTGACAGACATGGTGGCTCGGTACAGGTATTTTCTGCTTCTTTGCATGACTTAAATATCAATAATTTTATCTTATGTAATATTAGTTTCCTGTAGTGCATGACATGATTCATGTTTTCATATTAAAACTACTTTCTGGTAATGCTCAGAATGTTGCTTTTATGCCTTAGTTCGCAGTTGTCAAACTGAAATTTAAACAGGTGCAGAAACAATGGAACTTTTTTGTTTGTGGAATTTTTCCTACCTATTTCTTAAGGAAAGTCTAAAACAATTGAATTATCCTTTTTTGGCAGAATATGCACTTATATGCACAACCACTGTTGACTGAATTTAGTGTTGTTCAAGTCATTCATTGTTTATTAAGTAAATTTCAAATTAAAATGTTAATTATTGATGTTTGCTTAAAACTTACTGTTTTTGTTCAAGCAATAGTGGAATAGAAGAATGTTTCCCAGGGCAGTACTTCACATATATCAGCCAAAAAATTTGTAGAGACAACATTTTTTCCTATATTAGCTTATTTCATCTTTAAAGCACTTTCTTCTTGGCTTGTTTTCAATTTTTCAATTTTTTTTTTTTTATTTTTGGTGTCTTTTAATATACTTAGGTATATAGGAATATACTTAGGTGTGAGATAGTTGGAATAATACATAGGAAAATCTAAATTTAATATGGAAGGATTCAAAATGCCACCTGCAAAGTCTCTGTGAGGTTTAGAGCTTTGAGTCCAAAATGAAACTAATTTAGCTTATCTGGGGGGAAAATAAATCGTCTGCTGCATTTTTGATTCTGACAGTCTGAGTTACATATATTTCTTCTGAAGTTTTGTTTTGGAAAAAATTTGACAAGGCCTGAAGAAAAAATGAACAGTAAAAAAAAAAACCAATGCTGCAATCTTGCCAGTGTGATAATTCCATTTCTTCTTTAAATGCTTTGAAACTCAACTAAAACTTAATATTCTCTAAATTTTGCTGCTAGAGAAACAACTGTCGTGTTATGTAAGAAAATCTAGTAGATGATAATTATCATTCTGTATCAAGAAAAGTTTAAAAGTCGTTTTGTGCCTCCCATTAACAAATATTTTATAAACTTTATGCTGTATTTAACTTGATTTGCTGTAGTTCTCTCAATAACATCAGTTTTAAGGGTATTAATTTATCTTTTGAGAACATGTGGAATCAAAACTGAAGTTCTGTCTTCCAAAATTATTACTTTTTTAATGTTAGGAAAACCAGATATTTAACTTGTTAAGTTACCTCAATAGAACTTTCAAATTGTATACCATATGACTTGTTTGGCAATTGTAGCGCTTAAGAAACCTTTTATTCTTTGTCAGATAAAATGTAACAATTGCATGATATTTTACCCCATTGTAAAATATGCTAAATACCCTTTGGGGATGGGAGGACATTTTCAAGGAAATAACTGTAGTATTCCTTACTACTGTTCCAATTATATAGTTAATATAGTGTTCCAATTTTTTTCTCAAAGGATAGAGGCATTCTGAATTCAGGTCACTTAGATCAGCTGAGGCTGAGCAATTACCATGTGAATAAAGCACTGTGCAAAACTACAGCCATTTGGTCTGTGCCTCTGAAGATCAAGCAAGGTGTTTTCATGCAGGCTTTATTGAGTTGCTTTTTATTATGGAGTGTCCATGATTTTCATTAAAGGCACTTATAAAATCACATAATGTCAAATACCTCTTTGGTGAAGTAGTACTAACTGAAGCATGCTGTTTGTTAAGTTGGATGATTAGCTAGCTGGTTTAGTTGGATTCCTAATTGTTCTCAAGATGACAAGTTCTAAAACTGCTACAGAAGATTTTCAGAGAAAAGATGAGGTAATGAAATTAAGGTGTATTTTTTTTTCTGTGACATTAGTGAGTGATTGCTTATATTTGAGATCAGTTTTATGCTGGATTATCAATTTTTCTACAAGATATGAAAATCTGTCTAAAATGACAGTGGGATTTTTTAGGTCACTGCTGTTAGTCATCTCTAATATTACTGCTGATGTCATCTCTGAGATTCTTTTTTAAGAAAATATTCATTATTTAAAATGTGGTAGTGATTCCTCTGTGTGACATATTAGCTCCAAGCGGACTGAAAGTTGGTATATGTATGTTAGTTTAACTTTTTATGCTCTTAGTGATGGTAAGTTCAAGTAGGAAACATTGGTGTTCCAAATGGTCTGTTCGTTAATACATGTCATTCTGATTTTTGCCTTAATTTAAATTATCCCAGAGCCTAGGCTTATATTTGAGAGATACTAATGTGCTTAATCGTGTCTAATTTTACTTTGCAACATCAGTTCATGTTCAGATATTATTAGGAAATGGAGTTGTAAAGGGAAGACATCCCTTCTTTCACTTATCTCAGTCTGTCTTTCTAGTTTGTGTAGTCTTATTAGTGATCAACTCGTACCTCACACCAATTCATTCAACAGCTTCTGCATCTTTGCTTTTGTAAGTTTGCCTCTGTTCTCAAAATGTCAGTTGTAAACACTGAATTATTTCCTTCTCTGTGTGAGCTGCAGTATGCTTGTGCACTCATAAACACCATATTCATCTGTTCCATTACCTTTTTTTCATGACCTGCTAATTGATCTTTTTCCTCTTATCCTTTCTTTGAGTTCCCATAGGAAAATTCTTTAGTAGGAGGTTAGATTTAAAAATTGAGTTAAAGAGTTCCCAGTAAAGTACTTAAGAACTGCTTTAGAGATTAATTTGATGTAGGCATTTTTGTGTTGCAAGACACTTCTTGACAAGAAGTCAAGATAGTAATGTGTTAGATGAGACAAATCAGTTTTCCTGAGCTTTTGTAAATTTGAAAGGTAGTTTGGTGGGGTTTTTGTTACTGTTTCGTGTAGGTAAAATAAAATATCATGTAGGATCGCTACTGTGTCGTTTAGGCATGTATACTGGCTTTATTTTTACTGATGAAATTAAATTTATGCATCTGTAGCCTTACTGACAGTGGAATTGAAGCACTTGTGGCTATCTCTTGTGCTCCTTTGAATTAGTCTTTGTTAGTTTCTTTTCTTTTATGGTAAATATTTTGCTCTGTTGTAGGTGAATTAGTTCTTGTTTCTTCATCTTAGGGTTTTGCAATTCAAATAGAGTAGGCTTGTAGCTCTGATTATAAATAGATGAGACATAGCTGCTGCATTAAGGGGAGACCTTGAAAGGATGAGTGGAATAATACTGTGGTGATGGCTTTCCTTCCTTTCATCTACCTTAATCTTTGACCATCAGACCAACAGCTGGTAATAATTTTGAACTACTATTGATCTCTGTAGCAAATTAATTTTTTGCAGATGTTCTCTGCAAACTCTCATATTATTTGACTAGAGTGATATTTTTGTGCCTGATGGTCAGCTAACCATTTGCTGCTGCTTAGTAGCTAGTAGAATTCTTGGTGGGGTCAGCCAACTCTTTAATGGGTCAGTTAGCACTATCAGCTGCTCTGACCAGATAGGCACTTGTCTATATCCAGTTAACCATCCTCCTGTCAGATTCTGTGAGGTGAATAAGGGAGAGGCCTTTGGAGTGGCTCCATTTGTCTTGCAGGAAAGCTGACAAGAACTGAGGCAGAGAATATAGGGTTCCACTTGGTTTAAAGTCAAAACAAATGTTGTCAGAGAATTACAGCTGTCCTGGTGACTTGATGAATTTACAAAGGAATGTGACAGTAAATTTATATGAATGAAGATTGGTTTTTATTATTTTTTTTAGCAGTAAGTGTTTTTGTGTTCTAAAGATCAAACATCCACTGTACTCTTAGGTCTAGAAAATGTCTTATCTTTCCCTTTTTCAAATACTCTTTGAGATACAACTGAATTAGACCATACAAAGACGGAGATTAGGGAGCATAAAAAACACTAAAGAAGCAGAGATATGGTTAGACTGAATTGATATCAGAAATGTGCTTAGTGACTTCCCTTAAGACTCTGAAGAGACGTGAGGGATTATCAGCAAACTTGATTCACAGAGTTGCTTTGCTTAGTCCATTCACTGACTGTCCTGTAGATGTCAGTTCCACTAATAGATACAAAAGGAAAATTGCAAGAGCATGGGGATGCTAAAATAAAACCTGGAGAAGCTACTAGTATTGGAGTAAAGAGAATTATGGAATTAACATAAACTACTGTTTTTTTAAGGTGTATTTTAATTTTAGGGGTTAACAAGTGTATGTCTGGCATGAGCATAATTTCAGGTCTTTCTGTTGATTTCAGGTAGTAAGCTCAACGAATGGAGAACTCAACACAGATGACCCGACTGCAGGCCGTTCAAATGCACCCATCACAGCTCCTGGAGAAGTAGAAGTAATGGATGAAACAAAGTATGTCCTTTTTGTATTCTTTGGATCTTGTGTGCTCAGCTGCTTCAATATTTTTCTCATATAGTGATTCAAAAGATATTGTCTAAACTAACAGCCACTGATGAGAGACAGAACTGGTGCTATACCTAGTTTTGTCTTTAAATTTTTGAATAAAAGACTTCCTGTAGCTTGTACTTTTAGGCTAAGCCTTTAATAACATATCTCGCTAATCTGGACATGTGCATGCATTTTTGATATTTCAACTAATTTTGAAATATTTAAGACCATCTTCTGACAACCAAAAGCTGTGTGTGAGATGTAAAATTCTTCATCTATGTGGTATTCTGATTATTTTTTTCCTTACTCTCTTTCTGTATAGCTGCCAGAAAGTGTTGAACATGTGGTGAGTTATACAGCAAAAGCAGGCAGAAACAGCTCCAGAAGCTTTGTTCTTGTTATTGGGTTTAAAACTAATTTCAGAGAACTTTAAAATAAAATGTCAATTGGGAAATCACAAAATATGCTTTAATTCTGTGAAACAATCAACTGTTTTTACAAAAATCTGCCTTCAGGAGCTATTCTGCCTGCTTCAAATCCTGCTTGCTTTTGTGTTGTGTAGCCTGTGATGTACTTCGTTGCAACCTTTTTAATGGGAACTAGAATATTTTTTCTTATTTGCTATTCTGTTTTAAAGGGAAAAGCTTTCTTTTCAAATGTTGCAGCATTCAGCCAGTATTTTAACATTAAGAAAATTACTCACTTATATGAATAAATAAAATATACTAGCCAGTGTTTGAACTTTGCCAGTTATCTCTGCAAGTGAAGTATTTAACAGAGTATGAGTCTTTAGCAACCTGCTAACTAATCACTAAAACATAACTTCAGGGTTCCTTAAAGTTACAATGCAATATTAATGTCCGTCTACATGGAATGGACAACTGATGTTTATTTATTGAGTAGTAAATTCAGACTTGCAAAATAGTACAGAAAAATATTCTTGATAGCTAAATGCAGTAAAACTTTCAACATATTTTATAATTGTGCTTGGAATAGGATTTTACAAGGATATGGATCTAGTTTATCATAATACAGAGTCACTCAAATACGAAGGATACATTAGTAGCAGAGCAATCCAGTAGGCATTCCTTAATAGCAGTAAGTTTTGTAGGGCCCATTTTCCTAACTTTTAGAAAAAGGGGATTTTCTCAAAAGGCAAATTTTGAGGTTCTGGTATGTAAGGTTTATGTGCATGTGTAGTTAATAATTGTGGGTGGAGGTGCCTGTTGTGCCACATTTCTCCACTAGCTTTCTATAAGCACTGAGAAGAACTAAGTTCTTAATCTGCCATCTTTGTAGAGTACTGTATTATTATTTTACTGTCAGGAATGCAGTTCTCTTATATATGTTTAAAACAAAAAAAAAAAAAGAAAATCCCAAAGCACAAGGATGTTGGTAGGCTGCTCATGGATTAAGTCCCTGTCCCCTCTCTTTGAGTAAGCACAGTGATAAAACCATATTTGTCCTCAGTTTATGTACACACAGGAAAAGATTAAATTTCTTGTGTTTTGAATAGTGCTTAGCACAGTTAAACCCATGTTTAGTTATCTACTTAGTTACCTGCAGAAAGTTAGGAAAATTCTTAGACACCAAGGTGCTCAGCTGCTTTAGAAGTATAGAAGTTTATTTTCTCTAAATACATGATGGACAAATATGCTTGACCTTCTTGACCTAGTCTTTACTGATTTTCTTACAGACAAAATAACTAGTCTCAATATCCTACTCTTGAGATAGAACTTCTTTTTTTGAGTATGCAACAGTAAAACTAGTTTTTCAGCAATGTCTATTTAAACTGCATTTTCTTCAGTCTCGGGAGGTTTTTTTTTGGGGTAGAAGTTGTTTTGTATTTTGGCACTAATAAACATACATGTGTCCCTCACCCATACCCCTCCTCAGCACTGCTATTAAACATCAAATGCATAAATAGACATATTTTTTTTCAGAAACAATGCTTTAGAAGTTTAGGGTAATTTTGCATTTTAATATAGTAGTTACAATCTTAATATCAAAAAGTATTGTGAGACGTTTGGACATCCGTTTATAGGTATTTTTAGTGGGGTTTTTTTGGTTTTTTTCTACTGCTGAAGGATGTAGGGAAATGCAATAATCACTATCTTTCTAGTCTATGATATAGACATTCTTGGTTTTAAGGAGACATTATTTTCTCAAAAGACTCACTTTGTGCCTCTTTCATAATCTTTTCTCCATCTGAGAATGTGAACAAAGCTAACCTTGCTTGCTGTTTCTGACACAAATATAGTTTAGCTGAATATTAGATCTTTTGTGACTATTTCAGTGGAATAGTATTCAGTATATTCAGGTGTTTTTTTCAGTAAACATTTTATTGTTTTGGGACATTTATTCAATGCTTTTGTTGTTTTATAAATATTTATGTACTCACAGTATGCATTCTGAATCTAATGCCATGTCATTTTCATGTTATTGCTGTACAGCAAGCCTGACTTAGCACTGGGTGTCAGGTTTTGTGAATTTTGGTGGGTTTGTTTTGTTTGGGTGTTTTTTTGGTTGTTTTTTTTTTATTATTATTGTTTTGGGGTTTTGTTTGTGTTTTTAGAAAAGTAGCTTTCAGCCCTATTTCAGTTGTTACTTCCTGGAGCTGTACACCAAGGAGAAAACTAACCTGATCACTGTTCTGCCCTGACATTTGCAGATCTACAGATCTATCTGTAATCTTCTACAGATGGTCTTTCAGTTATCACTGAGCAAATAACCTCTCTTTCCTTTTTTATTTACTACCCATCAGAACAGTCACTTCTATGAAGCATCTATGATTTGAATAACCAAAGGGCTCTGCTATGGAAGGACAGAGAAGGGCAAACAGGAAATGATTATGTGATCTCTACCTTTTGTATCTGGCATCCTCTTTGCCGCTGTAAACATTTGTTACTAATCCTGCAGTAAAGTGCAGACACATGCTAGATGGCAAATATAAAAACACAGCTATCTAAACGCAAATGAGAAATTAAGTTGCTTTAGCATTTTGAGTGAAGGAACTGTTCAAGTGGTAGAAGGGAGGATATTTAACAGGAATAAAGGTATGATAATGTTTTAAGAAGGACAAGAGATGTTCATAACCATAATGCTGAGATTGCTATTATTAGATAATAGATAATGTCTCAAAGGTCACTTTACAATGTACAGAAAAAGCAGTGTTTTTTGAATTTTATAGATTGCTATTACACTGTCTACTCTAGAAATGTTTTATAAACTACAGGTATAGAGGTTAGCAGTCATTAAGTGCTTCATGTGAAAAAAAAAAGTCTTATCCTAGAATTAGAGATTTTTAAAGTTTATCTATTCTTATGTATTTTGCATGCATATTGAATAATGTAATATATTTGTAGTTCAATACTCTATAATAATGCTTTATCCTGTAGCTTTAAATATGGCTTCAAGCAATGTAATACATGTATTATATATAAATGATAACAGCCTCTAGTGACAGTATCCTTAGCAACATGTCTACCTTTCTGTTATGAATTATACTTGTTGAGAGTTTATACATTATGGATCTTTAATTTCAGGTTTATGTTTCTTTCATAAAATTTATTATCGGACAATGCAGTCTGTCCTATCTTATTCCCATGTAAAGGTGCATATATTTTAACATGGCATTTATTTATCCTTGGAAGGTTTGATAGGTCTGACACTTCTAGACTTAAAAATTTCAGTGTACTTCAGTTCACATCTCCAAGACAGTCCTGTGGTTTACATTCTCCATGGAATTTGCGTTCCTTTTACCTTTTTAGGCATATTATATATTAATAAGAGATTTATTCTCCTGCATCAAATAACAGTCTTCAGCATTTAGTGACTTTCCCTGAACTAGAACACACTTGAATAGTTCTTTGAATTGAAAAAATCCCCACCTGTTAATAGAAATTATACTCTTTATAGTAGTAGTATGCAGTCTCCAGAAGACCAGGATTAAAAAAGAAGTGTTTTATGTTGGTTAAAGATAGAATACTTTAATTCCCATTGCATGTTGTTCTTTGTCGCTGGTTGACAGAGAAGTAGCAAACTAAATAGGCCATTCAGAAGGAATAAAGGACAGTACAAGATTTGCGGCAAGGATTGGGTAAAATCTTAAATGTCCTTGAATTACACAAAGGATCCAAGCAGTCTTAAACATTCAAGAAGTGTGATCTGCTTGAGATGTGCTGCATGTAAGCAAAATTTAATTAAACAGTGGAGAGTTAAAATTCTAGATTGTCTTTTTAGAATATATATTAACTGTCTGCAATGCTTTTATCTTCCTACAGTTAATTCTGTAACCTGGGTTCTGATATACCAAAATTTTTCTGTAGACTTTCTTTGAGGGCACGTAATTTCAGATAGGTATAAAAGTGATTTGCCATCACAGGTGAGGGTAGGATTTCCTCATTTACAGGATCATAGGATAACTTATGTTGAAAGGGAGGGAGGACTGTAAAATGCCTTTTTTTGGTGGTATATACATATATTAAATACTTGTCAAAAGGTTGGAGTGAAAGCAAGATTAAACTAGATTGCCGTCCATTCATCTATGAGCAAATTCAAAACTTAAGTGATAATGGATGCTAGCAGTTAGAGGTAGATGCTAAAAAAAAGGCTTAGTAGTTGTGGGGCAATTACAGTTACACTCGGTGGCTACTAGCCTTCAAAACCAATTATGTATCTTCTTTTACGAGTACTTTAAAGTTCATAAATACAGTATGATACATCTGCTAGCTGTAAAAATACCTATCTATATAGTTTCCCCTACTGAATTCAATTTTGGGCTTCCTCTTCATCAATAACCAATGTTTTTTTCTACTGAAAGTTATGTAACTCTCAGAGCAGTTCTGGTCTGCCTCTGCCCACTGCTACTTTTTCAGTGACTGAGCGACAGGGTGCCTTGGATATTTTGAGAAGGTAACTTCTGTCTCCCCTTACTTTGGATGTTGTTCTCACCCTCTGTAGAACCTTATTTTTAGATCCTAATTCTCCCTGATATTCAAATGCTTTCCCCATTTCCCATATCCACACTAAATCATGTGGATTTCTTTTGAATTGCTTGATGAATTTAAGGATTTACTGATAGGCTATTGATGCAGTACATTTATTTTCACCTCTGTTGTACTTCGTCATTTAAGATCCTTCTGTGTATAGCACTGCAAGTGAGAGTTCAATAATGAAACCATAGAACGCATAAGCTCTACTAAGGTAGACAGGTTGCATGTGCTCTTTCAATTGCACATTGTGAATGCTTTAGTAAATGGAAACTTTATTTATAAAGGTGGTGTTCAGGAGTTGCTTAAAATAAGGTTAACAGTACATTCAGATTAATTAATTTTCTTAGTGTTATTGGTTGCTTTCCTCTTTAGTTCATTTTCAGAAGTACTTCCTGGACTTCTGCAATCCTCCTCTGTGTTATCTGTTCCTAATTCCTTCCAATTTTTTTTCATTTTATAGTGTTCTTTCAGGCATTTTCGTATTGTCCATATTTGCTAAGTGAAATTCACAGTATTTGGCAGTTTTAGTTTCTTTCATGTAGTATGCAATAAAGTGGAAGACTGTCAGTGTACTTTATACTTAAGATGTGATTTTTCACTGTGGTAGTATTATCACAGCACTGGATTAGAATTTTATATCGGTGGTGAATATTTTGTTCTAAAATGCTTTGAGGAATAGCCTTGGGGAAGGTTTTTTCAAGTTTTTTTAAAGTTCTGGTTGACAAAGGAAGCTCAAGTTGTTTTCTTGTATTAGCAACAGTAGTGTCTTAAGTGCACAGTTCAGGTGACACAGTCTGAAGTGCAAGCTTCTACTTGGCATATTACCAGTTAATATGAAAGAGTACACAGGTAATGGAATATCCTTTATTATTACAAACACGTTTTTTAAGTCAGCCTATAATGCCTATGCTTTTGAATGCCCTCACCAATACTCTAAACTTATTAGCTACTTCTATTATAGCTTTTTCAATTTGGTACTTTTTTTCAAAGAAAAGGGCAAAATGTGTCAAATATCTCTACTTCAGTTTCTTTCACTAATAAATCAATCAGCTGCAATAGAAGTAAATGTGTACCTTGTGGTGCTGACTATACCAACTAAGTACTTAAATGAAGCACACTGATCAGTTTAGTTTTGTGGTTTCTTTTTATATCATATGTAATTTGTATCACACTTGCAGGTGCTGCTGTTTATTCAAGCGGAGGAAAAGGAAAACCATTCAGCACAACAAATGACTAGAACCACAAAGAACATTGGAAAATGCTTATTTGTTCAACTGTTGTCTTGTGATCTTTAAAAAAACACAACAAAACCCAAAGCAAAAACCTCCATAGTAAACACTTTTCCAAGGACTCCCTGAGAGACAATGATGTGCCTATGTGCTTTGATTTGGTTATTCTGCATCCAACTTTTGTTTCTTTAATTCATATATTCTGAAAGCTTTAAAGTATTGTCACATAGGAGTGCTTCTTTGACCATCAGCATATGGACCAATGAAATAGCTGAAGTGAGCAGTATCTCGAGCAAAACTGAATTTCAGAAGTATTTCTTCTTTTCTAGAAAGTACTAGCAGTGTCTTAGATGAAGATGGATGTCATGAATCTGTTATTTGAGTTTGTAGCAGTGTATCAAAAGAAGTTCTCTTCAAAAATGCAGAATAAAAATACAGGTGCACAACCATACTGGAAAATAATAAAATCTTAAGATTTATTTTGACACCTGCATTGTTTTTCTTCTTCTGTCCCAGTATTACTGCTGATATTCTAGCCAAATGGTTACTGTCTCTAGAAATATCGAGGAGGCTGATTTACCTGTTGGCAGTTGTCTAAATGCTGGAGATAGTAGTGAATAGAAAGTATTTCCAGGAGCCTCCTAGTTTGAAAACTTGCATTTGCTATATCTACAATGAAAATTGCAGTACAGTAGAAATTACAAGAGCATTGTACAAAGAATACCGAAGCTTGTATAATTTAAGCTGTGCTTCCACTAATGTTAGCAAAATTGAATTACCTTCAAAAGAGATGTACAGAGCAATTATAAAAGAAGAAATAAATGTGAATCTGGTTAAAGTGTAATCACTATTACAGCCTGTATGTTCACAAAGGTAACTGATGGTTGACATCATCTTTAACTTTAAAATATGGATGTGCCATGTAAAGTTAGAGATGTATTTGTAAGTTACTTAGCTCTTTAATTTAGAAAACAAATGCAATGGAAATGAGTTAGACTTCTCTCCATATCAGCCTACAGAACCCAAAATTTCCCATAGTTGTTTTCCTGGAATTTTCTTGTCTTGCAGTGTAAGGTTACCGCCATGGTAGGATGGCAAGGCCATATCAGGTACTTCTCTACAGTCCCTTAAAGTGCTTGCAATCTGAGCAAACCAACAGTTCTGGAGACAAGACAGCCTGTTTTCTATTTTCTCCTTTGGAAAATACATGCTTCTTTTAAAGCCATAATGACAGAGTTGTGCTTTTGACATGTTTAGCTGCCAAGTATTAAAGGAGTGGGAAAGATGGAAATGACTAGACAGATTTATTGACCAAAACTCAAATTATCTCTGTTGTTTTATAGTTCTTCCAGAGCTAATTAGCTTTTTTTTGTACACATCTTTTGGCATACTTATTTATTTCCAGTCTGTTTTGTGTTAGCATTTAAAATGTGTATTAAAATAAATGCACACCTTTGAATTAATCATTGCATTTACAAGAATTTTAATTGTATTTTGTAATTTATTTTTCCTTAAGAGCCAAAAGTGTATTTTATTGTTTGGGTTATGTGTTCATATGTATACCTTGATCTTCATTGTTATTACTGTTCATGATCTCAAGTTTTTGTTTTAGAAAACCTGAATTTGGTCTACAAAAACACGCTGTATAACAGGTCATAAGTGTCCACTCCAACAATGTATTATTATTTCAAACTCATTAAGTTACTTATTTGTGTTTATTTGAGCTAAAAATTAGGTTACTTGGCCATTCTCATGAAAACGTCCTACTTTGCAGTATTTGACCAAATGTATTGTTGTTTTGTACATGTTATGTACACCTGATGAGATTTTATTCTCCAAGTTTTTCAATCTGTACAGTGTTTGTATGATCTGAACTGCATACACATAACAAGAAAGTGTGAATATTATGGATTTAAAATGGTCGAATGTATAAAAGCTGTTTATTTGCTGAAATGACTAGTATCTAGGCACTTGCTTTTCGACAATTTTAAGTGCTTGCTTTTAATGCTGAAGAAGGTTTCCTTCTAGCAAAGTGTTGGCATTATTGTATGTATGCCAAAATGATTTGCATTTATATCCTGTTTTTTTCCTATCTAAACTAATGAAGTAAATGTCGACTGGATGTCTAAAGATGAAGTACATCACTGTTTAAATGTAAGACAAAAAATAAAGATAGTTTTTTAAAACTTGCCGTTTTCCCCCCTTTCCTACAGTCTTAGATGAAAACATGATAGCTGTTTTAAGACTTGCTGAACAGATTTAATCTTTCTGGATGGCAAGGAATTTGAAAGGATGATACACACAGTGCTACTGTGACTTGCAGTTATAGTCATATTTGTTTAGTTAAGAGGTGTTATATGTTTAATAGAACAATAGAGTGAAGAGACTTCCATGCACACATTTGAAATCTATTCATAAAGACTATGCTGTATGTGTCACCCAGAATAAGACCTGAAGAGGTCTAGGAACTTCATTAAAAGATGTTTTAGATTAGAAGAGACCCTTAAATAACATCTAGTCTAAACACAAAACACCACCCCCTCCTCCAGGCATGGGTATGGAAATTTTTTACTAGATCAGGTAGCTCAAAGCCACATCAAAGCTGATTGTAGGTTTTTCCAAGGAAGGGACATCCAGAACTTCTTTAGACAACCTGCTCCAGTGTCTCACCACCCAATGTAAAAAATCTTTTCCTTACATCCAATCTAAATTTACCCTCTTTCAATTTAATCTATAATTTCTTGTTCTGCCGCTACAGGCCTTAGTAAATCTATGTTTCTTTTAACCCATTTAACCCCCCTGTAATTATTGAAAGGGCACAACTAGGTATTGGTAGAATCACCTTTTCTACAGGCTTTCAGCCTTCCCTCATAGTGGTATTCCCATCCTCATAATTTTTGTTGCCCCCTCTGCACATGCCTTGACAGGTCCAAGTGTTTCTCAGGCTGGAGACCCCAGAGCTGGATGCAACATTCCAGGTGGCGTCTCACCTGAGCAATCTCCTCCCTCGCCCTGCTGGCCACACTTCCTTTGGTGCAGCGCGGGATACAATTGGCTTTTTAAGCACATGTTGCCAGTCTAATTTTTCATCCACCAGTATCTCTAAGTCCTTCTCTGCTCTCAAACCCTTCACCCCCCAGTCTGTGCTGATCCTGGGTACTGCCCAGAGCCAGGTGCAGGATGCTGAACTTGTCCTTGCTGGCCTTCAGAAGGTTTGCATGGGCCCACTCCAGAAGCCTGTCAAGGTCCTGAAACACAGATGAGTTTTGATGAAGATGCTGAGGAAACTGAGTACGAAAGGTGTACAGATGGTCTCAGGGGTGAAATGATGATTGGTGTCTGTCTTGGCCATAGCAATCATGAAATTGTTCAGTTTAAGATATTTGGCACTTTGAAAAAAGCTGTCAGCAGACCCTGGATTATGGAAGAGCAGGCTTTTGGCTGCTTTCAAGCATATTTGGGTGCAGGCACCCCACTGAATATGTTGTTTATGTACACAGAACTTGTGGGTATGTTAAAGACTGTCTTGGACACGATCAGAAAATGATAGAGTTTTCAAATCTCAGAGAAGTATGGAGAGAGATCAGCAGAACTGCCATGCTGGACTTCTGGAGGGCATACTTTGGCTTGTTTAGGAGACTGACCAAGAGAGTCCCTTGGAAGGCAGTCCTGAAGGCCAAAGGCCATTCTTCAAGAATGAAATCCTAAAGTCACAGGGCAGCCTGCCTCCATGTGCTAAACGACGAGCCAGTGGGGAATAAGATCAGCCTGGCTGAACAGAGACCTTTTTCTGGAACTTGGGAGGAAAAGGAGAGTTTATGATCTCCGGAAGAAGCTGCAGACAACTTAGGAGGATGTTTGGAGGTTGTGCAGGGAGAAAATTAGTTCTAAAACACAATAGAACATGATCTTGCTACTGCCATAAAAGACAATGTTTCCATAAATACATGAAAAGCAGAAGGAGAGCTAAGAAAAATCTCCGTCCTTTACTGGATGTAGGGTAAACACAGTGAAAAAAAAAAAAAGCTGATATAGTCAGATTTCTTTGTTTCAGACTTTATCAGCAACACTAGTTTTTCCCTGAGTACCCAGGACTTTGAATTGAAAGTGGAAGACAGGGATGGAGAACAGAATGAAGTCGCCATAGTAATTTTTCCCCCATAAAGGAAAAATGGTCAGTGACCTGCTACACTCCTTAGACACACACAAGTCTATGGGTTTGGATGGGATCCAGAGCTTTCTGTGCTGCTTTCAATTTTTAACCAGCAGTCCTGTCTAGCTGGAGAGGTCCCACTTAACTGGAGGTTGATAAAGTGGTGGATTACCCTAGAGTGAATGCTAGTTGCCCAACAAACTGTTCGTCTTCTCAGCACGATGGGGAAAGTAAAATGCAAAAACCTTGTAGATTGAGATAAGACAGTTAACTAAAGCAAAAGTGAAAGGTCCTGTGCAATCAAAGAAAAAAACACAGATTTTTGTCTCTATTTCCTATCAGTAAGTGATGTCTATCTGCTTCCTGGGAAGCAGTGCTTCAGCAAGCCTAGTGCTTGCTCTAGAAGACAAATACTGTAAACAATAAATGCCCCTGTTTCCATCTTGCTCCTCTTTATATCAGAGCAGACATCATAAGGTCCCTTTGGTCAGTTTGGGTTGGTTGTTCTGTTTATGTCCCCTCCCAAGATTTTGTCCACCCCCAGCCTGCTGGTGTGAGTGGGGCAGAATGCTGGGGAGACATTCTGCTGTGGGAACACTGTTCAGCACTAGCTGAAACACCAGCGAGTTAGTTACCAGCCTTTGGAGTGACTGACAGGAGAACTGAGCATTGTGCTGATAAAGGACTAATGTGGATCTTGAAGAGGTTTACTGGGCATTTGAAACCTAAAGTTTAGGCTGACCAAAAGGCCACCCTTGTGTTTTCACCTGAGAAAGAACTGAATATTTCCTACCCTCCTCCTCCTCTCCTTTGTTACCAGTGCCAAGGCTTATGTTATTCTAAGGTGAATCTCTTGGGCTGGAATTATTCTGACAGTCAGTTTGTGTGCAGGGGAAGTGATGTAAGCTGGCAATCAGCTGGCCTTTGCTGTTACCCTATAGTGCCTGTCCAGTGCTTGACAGGCTGGGAAAGAAGGGCAGTGTCTGTGGGCTGAGAAGGTGCGGGTGGCCAAGTCAACAGGAGACAGCTAGGGCCAGCTATTGAAACAGTAGATAGTAGAAGAACTGTACAAAAGTAATGGCTGCCACTGAGAACTACTGCAGGAGATTGCTTGATACATTTCCTTTAATGAAATTCTTTATGCAACCTGGCTAGAAGAGATACTGAGGAACAAGGTTTTGGGAGAACAGGCCTTCTCCCGTCCATCTTTCCTGCATGCCTGAAAACAATTTTCTCCCATTATAGATGCTAAATCTATATGGTGCCCTTTTGTCCCGTTCTTGAGAACAGAAGGATATGAGTGCTGACTCGTCTGGAGAAGAGGCAGATGATGATCCTAGTCTCCTCACCACCAATCTTAGACGGCAGCCCTGCTCAAAGTAACTGATGGCTGTGCAAATTTACCCAGCAGTTTTATGTGTCTGGGGAATTAGACTTAGAAGGTTGACATCTTTCAAAAGAATTATAATTTTATAAGTAAGTGCAACACTTTTTTATCAGAGAACTATCTGTCCTGCTAATAAAAATTATCTCCACCTGCTATAGCATCAAGGCTGAAATCCAAGCAGAAACACTTTGGCTTTATTGAATTTGTGTGGCAAAGTTTTGGTACAGTGGTGGTTTCTGTGAGAAGCTGCCANGGTGGGTGAAGAGTGTAAAGAGCTCCCACACTGCAGAGGAAGGAGAGGCAGAGGAACTGACCACAGCCCCAATTTTCTGTCCCTCTGCAGTGGAGAAGGTAGAGAAATCAGCAGTGGAGCTAGGAAAGAAGGGAGGGATGGGGGAAAGGTGTTTTAAGTACAGACACAAAATTGNCTGTCCAACAGAACCAGTGCCAGCTTGCTCCGAGACAGACCTGCCGCTGGCCAAGGCTGAGCCTGTCTGTGACAGTGGTAGTGCCTCTGAGATAACACATTTAGGAAGGGGAAGAAGTTAGTGTGAGAACAATTGCAGCAGAGAAGGAGGGAGTGAGAATCTGTGGGAGAAACAGCCCTGCAGGCACCAAGGTTGGTGAAGGAGATCTGGCGATGCTTCATGCACCACAGCAGATTCCTCTGCAGCCCGTGGTGTAGACCATGGTGAGGCAGCTGAGCCCCTGCAGCCCGTGGGGGTCTGTGGTGGAGCAGAAATTCACCTGCACTGTTGGGAGGACTCCACGCTGGAGTTGGTGGATGCCAAAGGAGGCTTTGACTCCATGGGAAGCCCATGCTGGCAGAACTTGCAGCCCAGTGGAGAGAGAAGCCCATGCTGGAATAAATTTGCTGGCAGGACTTGTAACCTTGTGGGGAACCCAGACTGGAGCAGTTTCTGAAGAACTGGATCCCTGGAAGGACTCACATTGGAGAAGTTCAAAGGAGGACTGCCTCCCATGGGAAGGACCCCACACTGGTGGGTGAAGAGTGTAAAGAGCTCCCACACTGCAGAGGAAGGAGAGGCAGAGGAACTGACCACAGCCCCAATTTTCTGTCCCTCTGCAGTGGAGAAGGTAGAGAAATCAGCAGTGGAGCTAGGAAAGAAGGGAGGGATGGGGGAAAGGTGTTTTAAGTACAGACACAAAATTGTATAGACACAAAACTCACATTACTACTGAATTAGTTTTTGCATGGTGTGGTTTGGGGTTTTTTTGTTGTGGTTTTTTTTTTGTTTGGTTGGTTTTGGGGGTTTTTGATGGTTGTTTTGTTTCGTTGTTGCGTTTTTTTTTTTTTTAATGTGTTTCCTGCTATGGGTGATAAAATTTCATTTATGCTGCAATGCTGCCACTTAGAGTGAACATTTGAAAGTTCTTGCCATGTGTGCTTTGTAACTGAAGTAATTATTTTCAAATAAAATATGCACTGTTGAGAAATATCCCCAGAGATTGAATAAGGGCTTCAGGAAATGCTCCATTTTGCAGCTAAAATGTGTAACTTAAAAAAGCCCAAACAAATAGCATGCACACGGCCCCAGCTCAACTGCTGATCTCCTGTTAAATATGGTAAACTGTTGTAAATGTTGACATTTTGGGGAAGTTCAATAGGTGTCTCATCAAACTGGTCTACAAAAAAGACTTTACTTGTGTTTTCAAGAACTATTCTGTAAATATTTTTAGGATTTAGAAATCTTTGATATATTGTTTTAAATTATACAATAGAACATATTCTAAACAATAAAGTATAGAAACATACTTGCAGAGCACAAATGATATCTCCATATTTCTAAATGCATATTTCTAAATCCTCTTAAATAAAAAGTGACTGATGTTTCTAACTAGAAAAATGCACTCACATTTTCAATAGCTGTCCTTTCATGACAGCAATATCTAAGGTTCTGAGCCTTCCAATAACTTTGGGAGGTTAATGTACAAATGTGTAATGCAGAAATTAGCACAGTGGCTATAGTTATGGTGTACTGATGAGAAGCTAGGAACTGAGGCACTGGCGTGCAGATAAAACTGAATTAAAAATCGACCACATCTTTCATCATGGAACTAGAGCTGTGCAGTTACTCTTACTGATCTGGTTTAATAACAACATGAAGCTGAACAGCTTATAGATTTCTTTGGGATCCTTTCTTTGCATACTTCAAAAATGTGAGATTTTGCCAATGGGATAAGAATACATGAATAAAGCTCAGGCAGAGACAGGCCTAAGCTTCACTGTTTTGGTCTGGGTTTGTTTGTTTGGTTGGTTTTGTTGAGGTGTTTTTGTTTTTAACTGTATTGTGTAGTAAATTTTGAATCTGTGTATTTGGTAATTTTTCTCCTATATGGCACGGTGGTGCCACATACATAAACTATTTTCCTGGCCTATAAGAAAGAAAAGGGAGTTGGGGAAAAAAGACATTTGCAGAAATGTTCTACAATGATGATAGTAACAATGAATTCCAAATGTGTGCCACAACTGAAAAACATGAAGTATTACGTGTTCTTTCATGTGAAGCTGGTATGATCTTCTTTATTGGAAATCACAGGAAGTAGTATTTCTACAGTAAGTATACTACACTTTCAGCCCAGTAGTTGTGAAACAGAAAGCTTAGCTTGAATAAATACAGTTATAAATTGTCAGGTCACATTTCATGAGAGTTCATGTTAAGCAGTAATATAAATGTAAGAACTTACAATGAAATGAATTTCATGAGATAAAGATCAAACCTGCCTACAAGAGTCTTTTAAGGAGAACTTTTGGACTGAAAAGATTACAATTTTCTTTTAATAGGCAGAAACATAGTACAGTAAAACTAGGGCATAAATGTGATGTGAATTAGGACTTGTTTCAGCAGAAAAACAGCATTTACTTCCATGTCAATCATCTTACTGTACAAGAAAAACTTTCTCTTTAAACATGAATGCTGCTCTTAGATCAAAACAAAATAAAGCAAAAGCATTGATAAATAGTCAGAGGTTCTAATTTTTAACTTTAAAATACTCATACACTGAACTTTATGGTTGCTGAAGTGTTTTAGTGATTTAAACTCGAACGTTTCGGTTTAGCAGAGGTAAAATGTTAGTTTATGGACATCACTGATACTGTGCTTGTTTGTCCCTTTCCTTCAGCAAGCATTCTAATGTAAGAACAGTGTAGCAGGTTCAGAGCTAAAACCACAAAATCAGTTTTAAAGGGAACTCGGGAGACCACTTCTAGTTAGTGTGTCATGTGAAGGTACAAAGTTGTCTGACTCAACAACTGTGAAGCCTTTAATGAGGTATATTTAAACTAAGATGGCTTATCAGCAACCACATGCAGCCTCAGAATAGACAGGTGATTGCAAGAACATTTTCAATTAATTTTGGTGATTTTTTTCCAAACGCATTTTTTCCAAATATGCTAAATTTAGATTGAGTGAAAACAGATAAGGTTTTGAAAGTCACACTACAAGAACAGCCATGCTGCAGCACACTGACTGTATATTGAACAGAGCAGTCTGTCACTATTAATGTTTACCATCAGATACGTAAGAAAGAATATAAGAAAATGAAAGATTATATTAATACTTCTCCCAGTACTCATCTCTCTCAGCATTACACGGTTCAGAAACTTTCCCAGTCACAAGCAGTATTTGCCAGTTTAATAACATCAGTGAATTTTATTTTTATTTCCATTAAACTGCCTGATTGCTTTGTGAACTTGAACTTCTACAGGTGTTCAAAGCATATTGGAGACGAACTTTCACGTTCTGTACTGGGTTAGCAGGCATCTACCTCTTTTAGAGGCTTGTGAAGCCTTGCTGTTAGCATTTCTAGATTAGTTCAGCATATCTGAAACTTAGTTTGGGTTTGTTGGTGGTTTCTTTTTCATTTGGACTTTTTTGAATGTTTTTGGGTTTGTGTGGTTGTTGGACGGTTTTTTTGTTGGTTGGGTTTTTTAGCTTCTGAAAATGTGCACTAGCTCTACTGTGGGAAAGAACTGGTAATTCTGTGCAATAATTATAGAATTCCAGAGGGTGATAATCCGAAATGCAAGATCATACAATGCTACCCCTTGAGCAGGGTAGTTTTGTTGACTGTAAAACATCCATCTCTGTTTGTCAGTGCGCTGATGTTACCAGGATTTTTTGAAACTTACCTTGGACTGTCACTGAACAACTTTAGCAATGGCTGGTCACGATGCTAGGGCCTGATTTCACAGATGCCTCCTCTATTGTTGTGGTATGATAATGATAAGGAAATTCAGAAACAGCTGCATCATTAGTTGAATTGGCAGATTTTGGTTGTAGTCTTGGTTGCCCTGGCACATTAACTATTCCTACCATAAAGTCCTGAATACTGTTAAATGTGTATTTTATGTTCTAGGCTTTGGGGTATTTTTTGTTTGTGTGTTTGTTTGTTTCATAATGCATTGCAGTATTTCATGATGTCAAGGAAAGTAATTTGAAATGGACCATTACTATCCCTTTCTTATTTGGAATGTCTGTTTTGACAGCTTGCATGTTTTATCTGCGCTTTCTAATTTTTCTTATCTGCAAACACTGTGGAAACCGGATAAATTTGTCTCAAATGGTCATGTTTTGGAACTTTCAATAAACAGTAAAAGTCTTGATTTCTGAACAACTAATAAATGAAAATATGTAGTCTGTTTGGTTGCCTTCTAATTATATACATTTTTGTTCAAAAGTCCTCAAGGCAGAATTTAAAAGTATCAGTGTGACATCAGTTGTGATTTCAGAACACATGAAAGAAGGAATACTAATGCTACACCATATGCACCACGTTTGCTGGGAATTTGGTTGTTTTTTTTGTGATGTTTGTTCACTGTTTAGCCACAGGCCTCCTAAACTGAACTTTTATTCTGGACCATTTTTTCCAATGTGTATTCTTGGTCTAGGTCTTCAGAAAACTTTTAAAATATATTTTGTTGAACATCTAACAAATGCATTCACTATTTTCTTTTAAACAATAAAGTAAATTTAAACTGTAGTTAGAAAAAGTGTTATTAACTACCATTATGCATATGTATTTTAACTAACTCTAGGGTTTTTTTAAATTTTGTTTATCTTTATGGTGCTATTTTCCCTTAGGCTTCCACTTCTATTTCAGTAGTAATTTTAGCCTGTGTATTCATTGACCCAAGGGCTTGTCTTGTCTTTAACCACAGTGTGAAGTACCATGCTATACCACTAATATTTACAGAGGAAATACTATCTGCAGAGACTATATCTCTGTAATAACAGGTGGAATACAAATTTTTTGCCCCCTGCCCTAACATTGTAACTTACAGTCTTTGAACTGTTCACTACAACATCAGGAATGTGAAAGCTAACTTCTGCAGCCATGACTTCTGCAGCTGGTTCAGTAAACCCAGTCTGCTATCATAGAGCAGTTGGCTACTTTTAAGTTTCCGCTTATAAAACTAGAGAGCACCTCGTACTAATGTAGCTTCATAGGTGTTATATTGCCGGCTTGTTTATTATACATTTGCCATTGACTATGTATGATCCTTTCATGGATAATGCTTGTAACAGTCTGGCTGGTGATGGGTAAAATTTGCAGGTGTATGCAAAATAGCTGATTTAGACCATCTTTTCTTGAAGGGGAAGATACACTTCATTGCAAGCTGTCCACATGCAATGATGCACAGAGAAAAGCATCACTGAGCTCCCTTAGATAACCTGACTGTCTCACAGGCAAAGAAGTAAATAGAACAGCTCTTTCCATCTACCTCTGGTAGAAAAAGAGATACTTTCTGTCATGTCTCCATATTTCTCATTAGGTAAAAGCTGTAAAAATGCTGTTTGGTTTTTTTTTAACATTCTTCAGCCCAAAAATTTTAATTTGTCTAAGGAAAGCCTTATCACCCATTTCAGACAAATTCTGGTGGGTTTTTTGGGTGGGTTTTGTTTGTTTGTTTTCGGTTTTTGTTTTTGTTTTGTTGTTGTTGTTATTGTTGTTTGTTTGTTTGTTTTTTAAAAGTAAACTGGACTTCTACATTTTGGTTATTCTGTACTACCTAGCTCACAGGACTATTGTGAAGAGCCTTGTCTGTAAATTTTTTGAGATGTTCACATGATGAGCATTGAGGATCCTTGTTTATCTCTCTGGCACCTAAGACCCATGCAGTATATATAATAATTTAAATTATGTGCCCAATTAAGCTGAAAAGTGTTTATCTTTTTTTTTAATTTTTTTTTTCCCTGGGTAGTGTGTGTGAGCAAGCTTATTTCAGAAAGTGACAGGAGACCTCGCTGAGCAGGAGGATGAAACATGCTTAATAGATGTTTTGAGTGACTTGAAATATATGATGGACAGAGGCAATGGTCCAAGACACACTGGAGGAATCAATAACCTTTTCTGGCCTTTCTTTTCACTGAGGCAAAGATTGCCTGGTTTAAACTGATTTGGGGTGCCTGTTGCTTTTTGTTGCACCTCTGGCTGCAGTAGGTGCGTCGAGTTTCGGGTGCTCAGCAGGCAATAGGGCAGCAGGTCGAATCCGCAGGACAGGGGGTGGAATTGAGCAATGAAACCCTGCATCCCGGTCATCTCATTCCCGTATCGCTCCCTCCTCTGGCCTGCGTGCCCACCGGGAAGCGAGTGCGAGGGTGTAGGAGTCGGGGTGTGGCGAGTGGAGCCGGCGCTGGATGTGCCGCTGGATGGATGTGCCACTGAATGTGCCGCTGGATGTGCCGCTGGATGGCAGCATTGACTGTGTCTTGGCACGGGCGGCACCGCGCCCGGCGGGCTGGGCTCCGGTTCAGCCTCGTTAAACATCAGCCCGGTAAAAGATTGATTGCAATGCAAATGTATTTATAACCACTAGAGATACTCACCTTCCACCCCAATTAGCCTTTGAATTGATTTAGTGAGAAAAACATCTATTATGGAATAAAAGTCTTAGAGATTAGTGTTGCATTATTTCACTACATTTGAAATAGCTGTAGGTAAGAGGGTCTTACAGGCATCAATAAGCTTTAATATTATAAAGTGCTTTTAGGCTACATCAGAAACAAATTGCAAGTCGAAGGTCTGTTTACTCAGTAAAATGTAACTACAGGTGCATTGGATATGCTGGGACTCTGGCATTTACAAAATCTAGCTATAAAAAATTTTTCTTTTAATTTTATTTTTTTAAAGAGGGTTAGTTGACTGATTACAAAAATGTGCTTCTTTCTGCAAGCTGACAGAAATCAATTATGTTTTGAAGTTGTCTAATTTTTTTTTTCTATTTTCTCTACTTCCCAAAGAGCCTGGAGTGAGAGCAGTGGTGATGGTTCTTTCTGGAGAGTATGAATGCTAGGTACACCCTCATGTCTGAGTAGTACTGCTAGGAAAGGATCCAGGAAAGATGAGAGTTCTCTACTTTGCTTGATATTATTATAAGGGGCTGGTATGGTTTAATCCTTCTGATTTAAAGACCTAATTTACATCACATTGAGTTTCAGTTACAGGGGAGAAGTGTTATTTCTTTGAGAGGCAAAATTTCCCTGATATTTTATAATATTGCACTGGTTTTGCTGCTTTGATGTAAATTAGCTTCCTTGCTAAGTAGTACAATGTGAACAAACAGCCTTTGAAAACAGAAACAGAGCTGTAGCTGAATGCTTCCCAATTCAGACTCCACACCCTCCACCTCCTCCCTCCCCACTTAAAATCTGTGCAAATCTTTGCTTTCTATTTATGTATTCATTTCTGTTTATATAAAGGATGAAGCTTAATGAAGTCTATGCAGTCACAGCAGGATAAACCACTGTGCAATCAGATGTGGCCCTGTGCTGTGTGTGAGTGCAAGACCTTTGAGCTGTGAGTGTTCTTATTCTCTGCATTGTCCTCAATCCATCTTTATTTAATACATAGCTTATATGGTTAACACCACTTAAACATGAGAGATAATTTCAAAATATACTGCTTGCATTTTTACTTTTGGGGGAAAATTATAACTTATTGTGTTTTTTATCACAATAGAAAAATACGTTGTACAATCCAGCATGCTGGTTTTGAGAGCTCAAACCACAAAGAGTACCTTCCTCCTCCTCCCCTCCACAGCATTTATTGTGACTGTTTCAAAGTCTAGTCTGAAATTTACCTGAAATCATAATGAATAGCTCTATCCAGATGGTAAAATATGTTCATTGATGCTAAGCAAAAACACCTTCCTTGGTATGAAATTTTAAATACAAATATTTTAGATATTTGTAGTTATAGTTTGCTTTCTGACATTTAAACAAAGAGTAGGGGGACAAAGAAAAATAATAAAATAGGAGAGAAATTAGCCATGTTTGCCAAGCATGTCTTTGAATGCAGAATAGGGCTGAAAGGTTTAAAAATCTAGAATGCCCTATAAAAATAGGAAGAAAAAAAAGCAAAGTGAATAATTCTACTTTCAGTTTCTTTTGTATCCCTGTTTTGGATATCTGCAATGCACTGCAGCATTGATACCAGATAATGCAATGATATCCCACTTAGTCATGGTGAAGCATGCTTGACAATCAATCAAAAATCAGCTGGAAGCAAAATCTCCTTAAGGCAGCCTAGATCTGATGGGATTTGTGTTTTTGTGTGTATGTACATAAGCGTGAGATATGTGAGCTTTAAACATAAATAGCATGCATGCAAACTACACTGGGATTTAAAACTTATATTGCACATTCTGCAAAATATTTGCTCCTGTATATCTCCAATTCTGAAGAAATAAGCAGTCTGATAAAAATAAGATCCAGGGAGCTAATACTGGCATTGATTTTTAATTTACACAGAAGTTATTACAAATATATATCAGTGTCAATTAAAGCAGTTTCATTGCTTACAACATATAGGAAATCAGATTCCATAATTACATTTGCCATGCAGACTGTAGCACTGCTTCCAAGGTTCAAAGGTCACTGACAATTAACATAAGATTTAAAATTAAATTACACTAAATATTGTTCACTATAATTGCTTGAAAATTTGACAGAAGAGTATGAACATTAAATACAAAGAATGTATCCTGGCAGCAAACCTCAGTTGTCTTTGCCCCTAAGGTTTTAATTTTTGGGTGTTTAATTTTGGATTTCGTTCATAAAAAATAGTTTTTATTGTGCCTAGCTAACCACATAGAGCTTATTTACCATATAGACAAGACTTAATGCAATGTTCGTAGTCGCCTGGGAACACAACAGTGTAGATAAGATTAATAAAAAGGCAAATGCAATAATCTGGCAGTGGTTAAACATTTCAGTGGATAGCAACAAAAAAAGTCAGTTCAGTGATAACTGTAGGGTTATATTTGTGTTTGTTAGACTTTAGAGCCTGATTTTTCCCCACAGAAGTTTTCAGTTCCATTTCCCTTCAAATTGTATTATATTTTTAGTCATTAAAATATGTGTGTGTGAGTTCAAAGTTTAGTGGATACTTTTCCAAGGAAGGAAATGTTAAAATGTGTAAGGTCTTTCTGCAAGAATATAATTTTAAAGCAGGTATCCTGATAGCAGAAAGTCGATGCAAAGAGACACTATTTCTATTTTCTCTGTAGATACAATCTGAGCATTTATAGAATGGTTTCTGCAGCAACTAATGACATAAAGACAGGAGTGTGACACTGAGGAACCTACCCTGACTGAGCTTAGTCTTGTGCCCTGATTGGCAGGCTCAGGTGCTCTAAGAAGATCTGCACAGCCAGCTGAATATGGGGTCTGTGCCCTTCATATAACTGTGGAAGAAGTGGAGTAGACTTGGGCAGATTGTTGGAAGGCATTGCTAATGCTTCTTTAAATGAGGGCAAGCTCTCAGCTGTTCTCAGAGATGTGATGGTTCGGCCTCTCCTGGTCTGTGAAACCATTGCTTGATGCCAATATCCTCTTTAATTTTCATCTGGTGTCTGAGAGATTGGAAAATCTTATAGTATTTCCCATGCTTAGGCTAAAGTTGAAAAACATCTAGTGAAAAACAGGGATACGGCTGGAAGTTAGTCAGCTTAAAATCAGCCTAAATAAAAAGGCAGTTTTCAGAAGTTGGAAATCTACAGCAGTTCACTTGAGTGAAGCTTTCAGACTGTACACAAGACTGAAAAAAATATCCTGTGTCCAAACTTTTGAGAGGGAAAGTTTCACAAAACATGAAAAGCACAGATTCCCTAGAATGTTCTTTTTTAATTCTTAACAGGTGAGAGTGTTATGACAAATGTATATGTCTAATATGTATTTTACATATACATATTAGAATACTTTGGTTACATTTGAAACTGCATAGGAATTTTCCATGTTACAAAACATAAATGAACAAGCCTGGAACTTAAGAAACAAGGCAATGCAACATTGTCTAGTGTACTATGTATTTCTAGGGGTATGTGTAAGGAAAGTATGAGTGAATTCTGTAACAAGGAATCTACACTTCACAAACACAGTGTGGAAGAGTCTGTGTTCTTCACATACTTCTGACATGCAGAGAACACATGCCAATAATATATACACGTCAATAATATAATGTGTTTAGTCCAAGTTACTATATTAACCAGAAACCAAACTATTTTTCAACTTTTCTTTTGATTAAAGATAAAATGTCCATTATTAAAGGAATAAGGTGTTTTTCTATTTCCTGTATAGGAAGGAAGGATTATTTATAGAAAGTGTTCAAGTACCATCAGTGAATTATTATAGTGTCCTAAAAAACTGAGCTAATTGAAGTCATTGTGAGGTGTTTCTGAATAAAATTTGTAGTAAAATTAACACTTATGAGTCTTAGCAAAGACATTATTTCTACCAGGCAAGAAAATGAGTTTGAAGCAAAGTTGAAGCAAACTCTCAAAGACACCATAAATTTGCAGACTGGTGATACTACATAAGAAGATCAGTTTGAGGCAACATCATGACTGTAGTCCAAAGATGTCAAAGATTTGTTTGCTCGACCATCAAAGGCTATGTTGACTCTAGATGATCATTCTAAAATAACAAAAATAGCATTGTAAACTTCTATGTTTATTGATTGCTAAACAGCACATTGATTGTCAATGCAGAAAATGGGACACAATATGAATGACTTGAATTGCTGAAATATATATATTTTTAATATTGGATCCAGTGTGTCTGCACCCTATTGCTGTGTGAAAAAAAGAGTTTCAAAAAGTAGTAACACTTTACAAATTGTATGATAGTCACTTTATAAAAGCCAATATAATGGCAGATTTTCTTATTTCTTTTTCTGCTTTACAGAAGATGCAGGAAAATATACATGTTGAATTCCCAGCCAGAGAGGAAGTACAGGTTTACAGGTGATCAAACCCTATGAATAAAATGAACTTGAGAACAACAATACAGAGGTGCTTTAAAGATTTAAAAATCCAAGAAGATTGGATCAGAGACTGATTTTTTTTTTTTAAATTAGAATTACTGTATTCTTTTTTAGCAGAGAAAGCAATAAAGTTATTTTTCTCCTTCAAGTTTTGGCTAACAGAGAATATTTTGGTTTAGGTAGTATTACTTAATAAGTGTCCTTTGTGCTGCATTTCTTGAGAAACACACAATTCTCTGTTGCTCTCTCTCCCCTCTTTCCTCTAGTATCTATTATTTTTCTTTTATTATTATAAAAGCTTTTACTTATAAGCTATCAGAGACTTTTCTTGAGCAACTAGAGACAGTAGCTAATCTGAAACTAAAAGAATGTCTTAAAACTACATAAACATAGAATTTTTTCTCATCTGAAAATGTTGAAAACATGCCTCTAAATAAGAAAAGTGAATTTTTATACTGTGCCCACAATTCTAGGAAATTTGATGACATTTGTGATTATATTTGATATTTATAAAACAAAAAATAGCATATAGCATTTTTGTAAACTTGCATTTTTATCGCAAATGTAGCATAAACCTTGTTTTTCCTCTGGAGAATGTTTTTTAGAACAAAGGAAAAATAAAACTGTGTTTATCAATGGGTTTGATTTTACTACCTGCCACTTAGAAGAGTTTGAAATAGTTTTACTCTTTCCACTGAAACAGCATGAAAAAATAACACTGAGGATTTAAGACTTCCCACTGTATCTACACTTATTTCTTAGGAGAACTGTGAAATGTTAGTCTACCTCTAATACGCAGTTAATGTAAACAAATTCAATCCCTGTAATATTTATGCATTTTATTTTAAGTCAAGAAATTTACAGATTCTTTAGATATTTGCTGTCTCTTGTAGCTTTATTGTTTTAGAAATGAGGATGGAGAAAACACTTGTTTTATGGGAAGACTTCTAAATTATGAGATTTTTTTTTTTCCTGATGCAGGCAGGGTAGCACTGTAATGCATTCTGAAGATCTGTTGACTCCTTGTCAACTCATGATTTTAAACATTTTAGTTTATGTAACTCCTAATTCAACTCCTTGGTGTAAAACTCCCGGTATATAGCTTGCCATATTTCAAAGACCTCTTAGAAATAACTACTGAAATAAAGGTGAAAAAGACTTTGTGTTTTTAAATTTCATTTAGGTTAAGAGCAGTTACTGTCTGATGTCCTTTGGTGTCATTAGTGCTTTGAAACTGGTTTCTAATTGACAGGGTTTCTAATTGACAGGTTTCTAATTCACATGATATAAGCCATTATCAGGACTGTCACATTGTTTGCATTCTCAGAAGGCATAATATTTAAGATTAATAGAGTGAGTAAACAAGGTTAAAATGAATGATGAGGATTTAGAAGATAAATTCCACTAGACCAGTCTTTACACAACCTGGTCTAGTGGGAGGTGTCCCTGCCTGTGGCAGGGGGATTTGAACTATATGATCTTTTAGGTTGCCTCCATCACAGGCCATGCTTGGTTCTGTGAAATAAGATGTCAAACTGAACAGCAGGATGAGGCACCCCACTGTTAAACATGTTGAAGGTAATATCACGTAAGAGCAGGAGACTCTGCAAGCAAACTGTTTTATCAGAATAACTTCTGATTATTTTTACATCATATGGATAAGAAAAGGACTTGTGCAGTAAGAGGCATTCCAGTTCTAATTTATCCAATCATAGAAATTCCATGGGCCTAGGTAAAGCAGGGATAACTGATCCCCAGTTGTTCACGTTCTTGACTTCCAGCCCTTGTGTTTTGATTTTTCATATGCTTTTAGGTTATGCATAATCTGCAATGTATTAGACCTTGTTACAAAATAGATACCAGAGTTGCATCTGTTCGCCTATATGGACATAAGAGATGACCTTGGGAATTATAGGTGCTTTGTATTGCCCAGGGTCACAGATAAAGATCATGGAATATAAGCAGAACACAACATGGCAATTGTATGATGTTGTATGACATGCAGATAAACATTAAACAGCACCTTTCCCAAGTATTATTTGCTATTGCAACCTATGCCATACCCATTTTATAGATAGGAAAGCAACGCTGTGAGAGATTATATCTCTCTGTAATTCTCTGATGTAGGCCACACTTCGAGTATGCTCTCTCTGAATCTGAAGCTTCAGGCAGCAGTTCTGCCTCCACTTATTTCACATGATAATTTGTGCTTTAGTGACACTTATCACACATTAACAGTTAAAGCAGTGTGTTGTAAATGCATTGTAAAGTATGGGTCTTTGAAAGAAACACTAGTTAATTTCTTCCTTTTTTATTTTTTTTAACATAGTTTTATGAAAACCATGCTACTTTGGATCCCTCATTAATATATTAATTAAAGTATAATTTGCATTATTTCTGTCTGTTTGAAAGCTGATTAGTCGTTGCCTTGTTGCCTAGTTAGCAATGAGTTAATAGTTTTTGAGTTTTGTTTTGTTTTTAACTGGCACTTCCAATTTGTGGAAATATAGAATTTGTTTCCATGGTAACTTTCAGACTTCAAGGCTTGTGGGAAGAAGACTGGTAAGTGTATGATTTAGATTATACTTACTGAATTTTATTGTGTTTTAAATGTGGTTAAGTTGGAACAATTTAGAGCCGTGAGATTTGGAAGTCTTACTGAAATATTTTGCTAATGTTAATGATAATGAGGTGCAAATAATTCTAAAGAAGAATTGACTCAGACTAGGTTTTGTGTTTTTGTTTGATAGCTTTAATTTTTTAATGAAGTGAGCTTTTGATGCAATAGTTACATTTGGGTACTGAAATGTTATTTGCATCCAGTTATTTCAGAAAAAAAAAAAACAAAACCACTTTATTTTATGAAAACTGAACTTTCTATGAGTAAGTATTGAACCTGAGGCCTAGTCAAATTCCTTGTACTTGTGGTTATTAGTTCTATATATAAGGTATTTATTTTTATATTACTAGTTCAATTGCTCAGATTATCAAAAACACCCCAAATATTCTTATACTATTTCCCTTAATTTACTCTATATGTTATTTCAGTATTACCGAATACAAACGTGAACATGTTTTTGATTGAGCTTCAAAACATAGTCTGTATATAATGTGAGTATGATTACTATCTTCTTAAACTTTATTTTCTTTTCTTGCAGGCATTATTAATACAAAAACCACCAGTGTTCATCAAGATCATGTATGTATATATGTACAGCCGGTCTTCAAGACTGACTTTGATTCATTCTAAGAAACATCTTACATCTCCAATGTTTTAATGTTAAAAAAAGAATTAGCAATTTTCAGAGCTGACAGGGATCTAGGATCCAAAAAGTTAAGGAACCCATGACATATGTTGAGTATTGGTTATTTTTAATGTTCTTAATGTAAAAGATTATCACTGAGCAAACAACTTGTTTGGACCCAAGCACAATATCTGAACTGTTGTATTAAAAAATGTTAGCTCTTCTTTAACTTACTTTTCTTTGGTTAGGCTCATTTTTAATAGTTTTCTTTAGCTTTCGTGAGAAAAAGCTTGCACTTAAATGCATCTGTTTTGTGGTATGGAAAACATTTATTGTTCATAAAGCCGAAAGCCTTATCAAGAGTAAGAAAACATAGCACAGTAAGATCTTGGAAGAGAAATCATTCTACTGAGGAGAATTTGGCACTGCCTGGAGTTAATGAGTCAATATCATTCAATTTTACTTCTAATTTTGTTTGGATCCTCTCCACAGAATATCTTTGCTTTCCCAGGTTTTTATGGTTGTGAATATGCATTTGAATCGACAGAATGTATACCAAATCAGTCTACTTGCTACTGAAATGTACAAGATTAGGACAACTACTTAGACAGTATGAAATATGCCTAGCTGTATTTTATGGTGGGTTGATCTTGAGCGGATGACAACTGCCCACCAAAGCTGCTTTATCACTCCTCAGCTTAACAGGGGAGAGTAAATATAACAAAACTTTTGTGGGTTGTGATAAGGAGAGGGAGAGGTCACTCAGCAGTTGCTGTCATGAGCAAAACAGATTGGACTTGAGGAAACTGATTTCCTGACCATTTCCTGACCTAATAGTAGAACAATGAGAAATAAATGCAAAACTTAAAAAATCTTTCCCCCACCACTGCCATTATCCCCAGACACTCATGCTTTCTCTCCCTCCTCTCCCACAGCAGTGCTGGGGGACAGGGGATGGATGGGGACTGTGATCAGTTCATTACGCATTGTCTCTGCTGCTTCTTCCTCATCACAGGGAGGACTCCTCACACTCCTCCCCTATTGCAGTGTGAGTTCCTTCAGGAAGTGCAGTTCTTCAGGAAGAGGCTGCTCCAGTGTGGGCTTATCTCTCCATGCAGGAGTTTGCTCCAGCACTTCTATGCATTCCATAGGGTCACTGCCTTCCTCCAGGCATCCACCTGCTCTGAAGTGGGGACCTCCCCATGCTGCAGGTGGATCTCCACTCTCACATGGACCTCCATGGGCTGCAGGAGCACATCCTGCCTTACCATAGTCTTCACCTTGGGCTGCAGGGCAATCTCTGCTCCAGAACCTGGAGCACCTTCTCTCTCTTTGTGGCATTTGGTGATATGTTTTAGTGGACATCGGGGGATGAGGTCAAAGTTTGGACTTGATGATCTTGAAGGTATTTTCCAACTTTAATGATTTTGTAATTCTCTGACTCACTGATCTTGGTGTCTGTAGAGCTGTTGCTCTCTTATTCCTGTGATCTCTGGATGCAATTGCTTCTACACAACAAATTTTTCCCTTTCCTAAATCTGTTTTTCCCAAAGGTGCTACCACAGTCACTGATGGCCTCAGCCTTGTCCAGCGGTAGGTCTGTCTTGGACCCTCCTGGCATTGTCTCTGTTGGACATATGGGAAGCTTCTAGCAGCTTCTCACTGATGCCACTCTTGTAGCTCACCTGCTACTAAACTTTGCCATACAAATTCAATACATATGTTCTTGAAAATGATATGCTTCTTTTTCTCATCTTTGCCAGTTTAAAGATTATATTGAGGTGTATTTTGTCATTCCTTTATTTAATCATTTTTGTTTGTACTCTCTGGCTTCCTTTACTGTTCAAATATTAGATCACTGTTGCCAAACTTCCTCAGATAGTACTATTCTTGAGACTCTCTTTTCCAAAATATATTATTTGAATATTGTGCTGGTTTTGACAGGGGTAACATTGGGGTTTTTTCACAGTGTCTGGTATGGAGTTTTGTGTGGGACTTGGTTGGCAGCTGACCTTAAACCATAACAAATTTATCACATATTTTCAAAACACCTGAACACATAGTATTATGTGCATATTTTGAAACCTAAGAACATGAACTGAACACTTTTTTTTTTTTTTTTTTCTGTATGTGTGTGTGTTTGGGTTTGGTTCTTTTTTTTTTCCCCTTAATTTTGTTTCAGTGTACAAATAATGCAGTTGGATCATGTTCTTTAGGTATGCAGTTATAGTAGTGCTGCTGCTCATAAATGAATTTTTGAAATAGAATATCTTGTTTTGAGTTAAAAGTCAGGGCTAACTAACTAAATAATTTCATCCCTTCAAGTAATGGCAGCACAAGTTCTATCTTAGAGTAGGTGCCAGCCTAGGTACTTTGAGCACTCAAACAAACTGGGAAACCAAGAATAGATGGTGCAAAAAGCTAATAGCCATACTACTTCATCACTTCATCACTATGTACGTGTCAGACTAGTATAAGATGTAGAAGGCAAAAGAAAGACACACGTTTGTCAGTTCCCTTCATCTCCTCCTAAAAATTGGTCAGTTTCAAGCAAATTTGAAAAAAACCCAAAACCAGACTTTTCAAAGATATTTAATTCAAAATCCATGAAAATCAATAAAAACAGAGCAGCGGCAGGAACAGCAGGAAGAGCTCAAACATTAGCCATTCATTTGATATCAGCTTCAGCAATCACGTTCTCCTCAGTACTGGAACTAAAACATAGGGACAGGAAGGAAGATGAAGTTTACTGTTGGTAAAGAAAAATCAGAAAAAACTGTAGGAAAAAATTCTCAAAATTTTTTCTCTTTACAGGGCAATTTTTCTCTTTACAGGGCTCTTGTTGTTTTCAGCTGGGACTAAACAATGGACATTTGAAAATACTCTCCTGACAGAATTGTCTCATCTGAGTAGTGTATTCATCTTTACCCTTTTTGCTATGTCCCCTCAAATTGATCCAAGATTTGGCACTTTAAAGTTGTAGAGTCACCAAGAAATACTTTCTAGTTTATCATTTGCATCTGTATCTGAGGAATATTTTTCCTAGGGAATCATCTCTTGTTCTGTTTGCATTTCAATCTGGTTGAAATAGAATGCAGGCTAATCTGCAGACCCTGTGCTCTGTTATGTTTTAAGGTCTTTTGATGCCATACCTGATATATCCAAATGCATAGCAACAAAAAGTCTCTGCAGGTAATTCTCACATTGTTGGAGCCAGACTGTGTCCTGGCTGAACAGACTAAAGGAATTTACAGGCAGATACTCCAGCTGTCCAGAAGAAAAACCAAACTGTATCCATACATCTCTCTTGGTGCATAGTCATGATTTCAAGTTAGTTTTTGATGTTTAAATAATGGAAAGTTCTTGAATATTTTATAGTATGGTCAGAGGTAGTGAAGATACTAGATATGGAAGTGGAATTTTTCATGCAGTAATTTGAAAAGAAATGTAATAAATCTTTAATTTATTGGAGTTTCCTTGGTGCAAATCAGAAAAATTAGTGATGTTCATCCAAGTTCTGTTCAAATTCTCTAGACCCGAAAAACAATTATTACTGTAAATATGTGATTTGCTGTCCTCTTTGCTGTTTGAGTAGCTTTTCATGGTTTGTCAATCTTGTGTATCATAAACATGGATATTAATTTTAAAGGAGGGGGAATGAAGATAATTCACCATAACAGTCTATATAGTGTGCCAACATCAGTAGGTCTCTGGACAAAATCTCTGAATTTTCAGGTCTCACCTGATCCAGTGTTATTACTACTCCCTTCTTTTTTCCTCACCTCTGTGTAACATTAACTTTTGAGGCATTAGTTTTCATTTTATAGTTCAAGTAGGTGGAAAAAGCAACTAAAATAAATGAATGGTTAACTATTTTAACAGTAAAGTAACTGTCCAACTTAGTTTCTTTGCATCATTTGCTCAACCAGAAGCAAAAATATACATGCAATTAAGAGAAAGGAGGCTGTGACAGAGATGGCTGGTTACAGAGGTTTCCAATTTGGTCTCACATCAGTGAATAGTATTATTTTGTGATTATGGACAATCCTCCTGGATATGACTTTTTCAGGTGGATAGTCATATAGTAATTTATTGAACACTAGAGGGAAATTCAGAAGTAAATGTCAGTTCTGTGGAGTTGTTTAGTCTTTTTTTTTCTCCTTTTTTTTCTGCTGATATTCTATTTTTATTGATGGATTACAGTTCTGGGAGAAAGGAGATTTCAAGATAAGTAGTAGATTCTTTCAAACTGAAAAATATGATATGTGGTAAGAGTTTCTGGGGACCCAACTGTGAGTAACCAGTAGTAGGAACTTTGCCTGTCTATAAGACCCAGATTTGCTTCCCTGTGAGTCTATTCATCCTTAGGGCCTAAAAGAAGAAAATGTTGGTGTCATGGGTTTCTCTGCTTAGGCTTTTTTTCTTATAAGAGGAAAATTGGAAGCCTATGGAAGTTTATCTCCATCCCATAGAGCAGAGCCAATGAGGGCCAGTGTCGGAGAACACTGTCTCAAAGGCTACCAGAACAACCACGATGAACAGTTTATCAATACCACAAACGGACAATTACCTCAGAACTCACAAATTCATGTTTTATCCCTTTGAATTTGTATGCTCTATTGTGATTGGTTGCGGTTACCCGGTTACCGGTTTCCCATTGGCTGTATATTCCCTAGTTCCCATTGGCTGGCTGGTGATGCAATCCCAGCGTCATCATGTGAGGCTGGCTACGCCCCATCTGTATTCCCCTCCTTCCCTGTAAGCCCTTCCCCTACTTGCCGTGATCGGCCCCCAAACTCCTCCCACTTTCCAAGCTCCTCCCTGACCCTATATAAGTCCCATGCGCCCATGAATAAATCAGTTCTAGCCCTCATCCCAACATCGGCTGGGACTGTCTCCTTTCTTTCCTCCCTTCCGGCACGCGGCA
>WBMV01009416.1:682510-716041 GCA_013396655.1 Campylorhamphus procurvoides
AAAAGGACAAAAATGGGTAAAAATAAAACAAAACAGATATACAAACTTGATAATTCACTGAATAGCTCAATAAAATAACTAATACAATAAACTCTCACCAAGTTCCCTCAAGGAAACAGTTCCTTTACCCCTAAGCAGCTTCAGATTGCTCTCAGATAGGTCTCAGCTCATATAGATAAGAGAGAGGTCAACACACTGAGACCTGCTGTCTTCTAAGTACCCGAAAGGAAGACAGAGAAGAACCTCCCCTCCTCATCTTATATATACTTGATTATGTAAAGGGAAGGCATGGAATGTTTCCTTAGTCATGACCCTGTTACCAGGGAAGGCCTAGACCCAAACCTAGACCCAAAGAAAAAGAAACCACCACAAATACTTCTGGACTTCCCATCAATTTTTAGTTCATACCATTAATAACATGTGGAAGAAAAGAATGTAAAAAAAATTTAGTTGTTTCAGAGGTAGTTGGTGAAGTGATGACAAGCTGATAACAATTTTTCACTCTTTAAAAATTGAGGAAAAGTTTCTTTAAAGCCCTGCTTTTTCACCATTATATAGAAAAGAGCACTATTATTTTCTAGGCATCAATATTAATCTTCCTGTGCTTCAACACAACAAAGTGCTTACCAGCAGTAACAACAGGTCAAGGCATTGACTGTAAATAAAAGGAAATATTTAAATCTTTTTGAGTAAAAGTCCCCGACAGTCTTTGCAACACAGAGAGAGATTGTGCATCTCATTGACATATTATTTTGAAGCCAAACTTAATTGGCTTTCTAATTTCAAGTACTAAGGTGCTGTTTATTCAGACAGGCTGAAATGTGAAATCTTCCTTGATTATAGCATTAGCTGTTTTGTGCTCTCCAAGTGCATCAAATCAGAGATGAAACCATGCTTTTCCCCTTGCTGGGTTGGCATAATGCAAATCTTTATGCTTAGATCACAGGAAAGGGGATAGGTAGCCTTCTACACCTGAAATTTACGTGGTTTAGTATCCATCACCATTCTTTGCTAATTCACACACCCTTTCCTGGGTAAAGTCCACTTCCCAGTTCAAGGTGTAAAAACACACATTAATGCAAGGGAAGGGAGTTTTTTGGAAGACAATGAGTTTTTGCATCCCATAAATAGGAAACCTTCAGCTTCCTTTCATATTGAGAATTGAGATTAATATTTATCCTTCTGGTTAGTCTTATCTTCAGAAGATTGTATTTGGGCCTAATTATTTTCTCTATCCCATACAAAATCTAACTAATTTATTATGCAGTCAGATGTACTTTATTAACTCAAAAATACAAAGGTCTGGTTGATCAAAAGTAACAGAAAGAATTAAATGAAAAGCTGACCTTTCGAAATCAAGGATTCCTTACTCTTCTATCACAAGTTACAAGCATTTAGAAGAGAGGAGAGAGGATTCCTTTTGAGAGAATCAGAAACAATTTGTCAAGATGATTTCCAGAAGTCCTCTTGGTTTAGCACAACAGTTTGACAACAGCAAGGTCAGATAGAGTAACAGCACCTTGCCAAGTGGCTCTGCATCTACTATGGTTGAAAAAAATGACAAATGACAGAATTTTTTAATGCAAAACCTGATATCCCTACTGTGTAAATATATTTCTTTTAAAAATAAGACAGGATGTGAATATACAGCATAAAGCTAGCTCAAGATGAATAGAAATATTGAAATATTTAGTTTAGAAAGAGGAGCAGCTGAAGGAAGAGACAGGAATAAGGAATAGAATATTCATTATAAGGAATATTAATTAATAAGGAATAGAAACAAATAGAAATAATAAGGAATAGGAATAAAGAATATTAATAAGGAATAGAAAATCAAATATGGTTTTGTATCTTATTGTACGGCAGAGTTATATATTCCATTCACAGTGTAAACACTTTCAGTGCTGGAGATTTGACAATGATTTTCTCCTTAAATTGTGGTCCTTTATTTTATCAGTATTTGGAACACAGGGAAGTCTGATTTAAACCTTGTCAGTAATTCTTTTCAGACAACAGGTTTGACAACTCAATTTTCTTCTTACTGGCTTACTCTAAGAATTTTCAAATCACCAAACCATTATTTGTTACTCCTGTGTTTATTTTCATCCATATTTTAATTTTAGTTGTCAAAATGCAAACAGATTCCCAGTCTTAATTACATTCCAACACAGGAATTGCTAAATCACTTAGGAAGGAGAAAATAAAAAAGTCACATAAGCAGTTGTTATTATGCATGTGTATTTTTAATATCTGATTTTCAGCATAACTGTAGATTACAATGCAGGTTAAATTTCCCTTGCTGATTTATAGGTATAATGTAAACTCTAGGCTCAGCTAATGATATTGCAATATAAAACTGTTGTGTTGCAAAGTAAAGACCTTGCTTAGCACTGCAAAGCTCTGGGTTCATTTCAATGTGATCATTCAGACACTATGGAGGGATTATGCTTTTATTGTATTTTTTTTTCATGAATACATGAATGAATAATAAGTTCAACAAACAAGAGTTCCCTACTGGCTATGTCAAAGAAATAATTTTGTAACATGTTATGAATTTCAATCAATCATCCTCAACAGTCCTTGTCCTGCTGAGGTTTGTGCGTTAATAAAGTAAGCATTCTGGAACTACTGTAAATTGTCTTGAGTCTTTATCAGAATGTGCAAGAACAGGAGGAATGCTGAAGAGGATGCATCTTTTGTGTATTCATATATATTTTTGTTGTGCCTACCCTTCCACACTATATAAGCATTGATGGTGTTGTATTTGCATGTCCAGGACATGTGCTTGTTTTGTGTGCCTTCCCTTTCAATGAGTTATTTCCCCTAAGAAAAAGTAATGCTCAAGCTACAAATACATATAAATGCATTCATGTAGATATAAAAGCTTCAGCTTTAGGAAAAGCAGGATGGAAATGCACAAGACTGGGAATTGTTCAACCCTGAGATTAGCTCAGTTAGTTAGAGCGTGGTGCTAATAACACCAAGGTTGTGGGTTTGATACCTGTATGGGCCATTAGCTTCAGAGTTGGACTGGATGATCTGTGTAGGTCCCTTCCAACTCAGACTGTTCTGTGATTCTGTAACATAAAACCCTTGCCATGGATAGGAACAACTTCCTCTTGGATCAGGTTGCTCAAAGCCCCATCCAACCTTACCTTGAACAGTTTAGGGTGGGAACAGCCACAGTTACTCGGGGCAATGTGTTCCAGTGCCTCATCAACCTCATAATAAAGAACTTCTTAGCAATATCTAATCTACTCCTGCTCTGGGACAGGTTTAAAATTGGTTTAAACCAAAGAAACCATTATTCTTTGCCCTGTTACTATATGCCCTTGCAAAAAGTCTCACCCCATCTTTCCTGTAGGCTCCCTTCAGACACTGGAAGGCCGCAATTAGGTCACCTGGAGGCTTTCTCTTCTCCAGGCTAAACAATCCCAATTTTCTCAGCCTTTCCTCATAGCAGAAGTGCTCCATCCATCTAATCATCTTGCTGGCCTTCCTCTGGACTTGCTCAAACACGTTGGTGTCTTCCTGTGCTGGGAATCCCACAGCTGGATGCAGAACTCCAGATGGAGGTCTCATCAGAGTGGAGCAGAGGGGCAGAGTCCCCTTCCTCACCCTGCTGGCATGCTGCTCTTGATGCAGCCCAGATTACAATTGGCTTTCTGGGCTGCAAGTGCACATTACTGTCTCATGTACAGCCCCTCACCCACCAGCACCACCAAGTCCTTGGTAGTGCTGCTCTCGATCTGTTCCTCCCCCAGCCTGTACTAATACATCCAGTAACTCATCCCTTCCATGAATTTCAGGAGTCTCCTGGATCACCTAGACCTCACCGTGCCAATGTCTCAGTACCTTAGATAAAAGGCAGCTGCATTGTACTCAGCAGAGGAAGCCACTGTATTAAAGAGCTCACAGCATTGTAGGCACGACATTGAACAGAGTAAGAGAATTAGTGTTGTATGGAGGAGGAAGGAGCTGAGAAAAAAGCTCTTTCTCACAGAAAGAAATCTGTAACAAAATTGTTTAAGCTGGATAAAAATCTTCCTGAATACATCAATCTTAAAAGCCCAAATATGCTTCAAACTGTTTTCCCTTAGAAAAAATAACCAAATATTTCTTGGCTATAGGCTCTCCTTTCAGCCATTTGATATAACAGTTGCTTCTAGATAATGCCCTTGTGGTTACATGCAGGGGACTCATTTTTTTGCAAGGTGCTTAGGGTATACTGTATTAATTTACCAGCATGGGGAGTTAGATAGAAATGCCTTTGTGCACTGATCATTTTCCAACTCATCTTCAGGTTCAATGAATTACATATTTGTTTGTTTTGGTGGTTTGAGAAATCCTTCTATTCGTTTTCATGTCTGAAATGGTTCATATTAAAGCTTTCATAATACCCTTCAGTTTCTGTGTTAAATTGATGTTTAAATTGGAATGAAAGTAGGAATCTTGGCAGTTTAGATAATTCACTTCATCTGGTGGCCAGCTATGTTAACAATCACATCATATGCCAGCACTTACACTAGATGAAAGGAGTCCCTGGGGCACTAGAACTGCATTTTAGAAGCAGAGGGAAAATACAGTTATGGTCTTTGTTTCATCATTTTATTCTGTAAAATGTAAAATTATTTTAACTGGAATTTTTAAGTGTTAAAAGAATAATTTAAAGGTAATGTTGAGGGCTATTTTGGGTGTATTTGCCTTGGAAGCTGAATGACAATTGATCAGTATTCTGGACAGGAAGTGTTTAGCACAATGTCAGCAAATTATGTCTTTTTATTCCAATGTATTGAGCACTTGGAGGAAATGGTATATTGTTAGCATATGAATAACATCAAAGCCCCACATTGCAAGATGTATTTCAGTCTTCTGGAATAAAATGCATGGCCTTCCCTTCATCTATTTAAGTGCTTCCCCTTGTAATATAGTGCATGCTTGAACCAAAAAGCTTTTTCTTGTCTAACATGGACAAACTGAATTTCAGGATTCAATTTCTGGTGCATGACTGCACGTTCCATCACTTAGCAAAAACATTTGCAATATCAAATTGGCTTCCTGCTTGAAGAGTAAAATGTATTTGATTAAAAATAAGATTTTTGTGGGAAATATGGTTGTGTTGTTTTTGGCTTTTTTAATAGCAATTCTCACAAAATACATTTATGTCATCTGTATTTCCCTGATAATAGTAGTGAATATAACTATCCTGCATGAAAAATATGAATTTAAACAGTACATTACATCTGAGATTATTCTGATGTGGCCTTCATTGCTGTTTCGTGATTACATTTCTGAAAATAAACCAAATTAAAAAATAACCAGAAGCAAATCCCAGAGATGTACTGAACTGGTGTCCTTAAGGAATATGCTTTCCTTTATTTTATTCTCCTCTAATAAAAACCAAGTAAGCACTCTTTAACCTTTTTGTTGTTGTTGCTTTAGAATACTGGGATACTATGCACAAGAAGAAATTCGTCTAACTTGAAAATCTCAGCTCCAATGAAACTCTGGGATAAATGTTTGTTTGATAATCTATCACAAACAAAAGAATTCCAAAAGTTTAAATTATTTAGTCCATTAGTTTAAAGGCTCTGGGTAAGAAAGTTTACTTATGTTAACCATCAGCTACTTATTTGCAGATGTTTGGCTCATGAAGATTTCACTCCTTTTCCATAGTAACTTTATTTACTGGCTGAGTAGAAAAGTCTCTGTAATTGAGGGTCAGTAGAAATTAAATTAAAAGTATTTAACACTAGTACGAGGCTGGTGAAAATTGGATGCTCTTCACTGATCAGGAAATTTCCAGTATTCTGAATCTATTCCAACTCACACTAAGGATGTGTCTGGCTCAGACAACTTTGTGTATCAAAACAGTGTTGATTTCTCTGCTTTTTAACATCAGTTATTATGAATTTCCTTTTATTTTAATTATATTTTTAAAAATACCAACACGATATATTTCATGATTCCCTTTGCATTCAAATCTATTGTTAAAAAAACTCAAAAGCTACTGTATCTGAAAAGCTATACTATTACTATGCAACATTTCCAGCATTAGAGGCTCTGACTAAGTTCTGGTTTGTCACCCTTGCTCATCAATACTCTGATCCCACAGAAACACTTGAGTACTTTTCTCTTTGGGACCATGAATAGTAGTGCTATCGAAATCAGGGAGACTACAGATGTTTAAGTGCTTTGCTGGATAGGGTACACAGGGCCCTTCACTTCAAATGACTGTACGGATGGAGGAAGAGGGGACTGATTTGTCTCTTTGCTGCTAAAAATGGTGTTGGTTACTCTATCACCTTATTACCAATATAAGACACTATTCAGGTACTTAGGAAATACTTATTAAAATATTATTTTGAAAGAAAACATTGTCTTTCTCTGAAATAGTTTCTTCATGATACATATATTAAGCTCTCAGCTAGACACTCATAAAACTATACGACTGATGCTGTCTCACACTAAATGTACAGTTCTTTTTTCATGGAAGGCAAAGAGAGTGAAGGTAAAATTAATTCCAGAAAATCCATCAATTTACTGTCTACACATGGACTTGCTTTAAAATAAAGTATTAAAAATCACTTTTGTCTTCTTAAGTATTTCTCTACCACTTAACTGATAGAAGTACAACAAACTGTTTTTATTTCTTAAAAGGTCAGTTGGGAAAAATAGTTCCTTGAATCTACAACTTTAAAGTGTGAATCAGCCAATAGTGTCATGACTGCGTATTTGGGATTATTGCTGGTCTTACTGCAGTTAAACATGTTCTGAAGATTTAAATACATCTCAGGTGGTCTAAAACTATTACCACCCAGTCTGATTTTGGTTTTAGTATACTATAAATAAATGTCAGAAACCACACTTTGTTATTGAGCAGTGCTGCAGAAATTCTTAGAACTGGCAATAACTGAATAAATCAGTGGAAATGGTGTGTTAAAATGAAGGAAAATAAGACTAATAGACTTATGTTTCTAACAGAATAACTCTCCATCACAGTAGCCAGGCTCTAGCTGTATACATCATTTGTTCATGGAAGAGGAGATTAAAGATTATGCTAACTGACTGTCAAGTGTATATGAAAGCAGCAAATAAAACCCCACAAGATAAAGTCCCCTTTAGAGGTAGAAACATTTTATATTATTTGCATTGATTTTCAGATCATCAGATTTCTGAAAAAGTGCCTCTACAAGAAACTCACAGGTATTTTCAACAGAATCTTGAAGTGTGTTAGAGATATTGTTGACTTTAAAAGGGTCATGAGCTGTTAAATAGTAAGTTTCCTAACAAATCCCAGTCCTGGAAACATGTGCTGATCTGCTGTGAAAATTGGTAGACTACTCCAACATTTGCTGAATGGAACTGGAATGAAAATCTTTCCAATAAATTCTTAAGACAATATCTTTGAGGTACTATGCAATAATTCTACTCTTTTAGTATTTGATACTTGGAAATAAGAAAAAAAAACAAAATAAAGAAACACAAACAACCCTGTAGCTGAGGTACTGATAAAGTGAATGAAGTGGGATGAAAAGGGAGCTTAGGATTTCTCAGCAGAGGAAATACAAATAACTGTGTAGATTCATTATGCAAATTTAGTATATTTCAGAGATAGCTAAAGGAAGAGTTATGGATTAGAAAAGGTGCATAGGATTGTTGGGAGCATCTATACTTTGTTGATGAAAATGCTTATTTATTCTAAAACCTCACAGAAGAAAGAAGTAGATGAAAATATTTTCCACTGAGTTGGGAGACTAGTTTCTGTTTACTATTTGTCCAAACCCTAAAGAGCCAAGTTGGAGGGAAGGGATAATAGGAGCAGACAACAAAGATGAAGATGAGCTCATACTCTCTAAGTATGGGCAACTACTATCTTCCTCTCCCTCAGTGTTCACTTGTTCACTCAGAGGGAAAATAACATTTCCTCTTAAATTCTGTTGAGAACGTGAAAAACCTGAAGGAGACTGCAACCATGTTAAGCTTGTTGGTGTGGAGTACTAACAATCACCTTAAGGATTCTGGATTTGTTGCAGTCATTCATAAGGTTTTTGAACTATTCTTTCTATTGGTTCCTGTTATTTGAATCAGCAGGAGGCTGAAAAGGACGACTGTAACTTACTGATGTGTTCAGAGGGCTACAATCTTGTGAATTCTGTTTCCTGCTGACATGAAGAATAGGAAGGAAGAGAAGAGCACACTAGCTGTACAATATATCATGATGGTATCAAGTCTCTGTGCTCTGGATGGTTTGTTTGATCACCTTTTAAAAGATCTGTAATTTTAACATTATTGTGACCCTTTCTGTAGGTCAGTGAAAGAGGACTCCTGTCCTTGCTCCTGCTCTTCTTATCCTTCACTATTATCTAAAGCCAATGTATTTTTTTCAGGAGTGAAGCTAATGAAAGTAAAGTGCTAACAGGGAAAAAAGTAGTGAGAAATTTTGAAGAAAATAAATTAGAAAAAGTCCACGGTGAATCCTAGAACTGCTCAAAGGTTGCTTGCTTGGCACTATGTTACAAAGATTGTATTGCTTGTGATAAAAGGTCTGAGTAGGCTTACAGGCACAATAAAAACCACAGACTTCTTTACAGTGTTACAATAATCTCATCTGAAATTTATTCTTTACAGTAACATGTATCAAACTTGTTAGTTAGCCATTAACAGAGCTAACTTTAGATCCCAAGTATGGTCTTTTTGTTCCTTTAGTTTTCCTGCATTCACATGAATAATCTGAACAATGGATCATGAAGAAAAAACAACACTGAATCACTACCTCCCTTCTTAATCCTTGTCAGTTTGCTTTTGTCTCACATGTATTGTAATCTTAGGTCTCTGCCTTGCACAGAACATATAAACAATTCTTTATATAATCTTCAGGTGCCATAGAGGGTACAGAAGAGGGGAATTTAGCCCAAATTATGAACGTTTCTTTATGGGCACCAAGACAATATCTCAGACAATGAAGGAGACCAAGTCTGTGGGAAGAAGATTCAGACCAATACTGTAAAATTACAACTTTTCTGAAGACTGTCTTTTGGTTTTACTACATGAACTTATGAATAAAAAGTAGTAATCAGAGAACCTTAGACTTATTGTACCATTGCTAGTGCTGAGCTTTTCCTATGCCAAAACATAACTTGATGATTAACATATCAAGTAATCGAAGGCTATATTTAGAGTTTTGTGACAGTCTTAAGCTCTCTGGTCTTTGTACAGCAGTTCATTAAATAGCATTTAGTTGAGTAAGTTCTGCTTCTAGCTTCTTAGTTGAGAAAGTGGTTCTTACTTGTGTGCTTGCAACTACTGCTCAGTAAGAAATGTTATATGTGTGTCAGAAACCTGAATTTTAACTTGCAGACTCTATCTGCAAAGCATGGTTTTGATTATAATATTAAATGAAATTTAGTTACTGCATCTGTACCTAGTGCCTACATTTTACTTTCACTATCGCTGTGTATACTGCCAGTTATCTACTAGTGTGCAAAATCAGTCAGCAATGGGACAAACAGGAGGAAAAATCAGCACTGTGATTTTTCAATCTAAGTCAGTCCTGTGTACTAGGAATCTGGTCTTTGTTGGTGCATATAATTTGCGATTCTCATGTCACCTGATCTAAGTTTCTTAAAATTATAACAATATACAGGGAAGCTGATTTAAAAAAAAAAGAAAATAATTTTAAAAGGTAACCATATTTATATTTGCACGTAATTCAACAGGGATCATAACTTAACTTTTTATTCTCTTTGAAATTTTCAGTTATTTATTTACCACATGAACCACTACGAAGCTCATGGTATTGTGTCTCTTAGAACTAGAAATTTGGAAATAGGGGAAGTTTGGACTAAGAAATGCTTTAGTTCCTTAAGAGAAAGTGAAAATAGTTATCCACAGATATCAGATATTTCAGTTCTAACCACAGTCTAAAGAATAACGGTCCTTTTTTTTTTTTCCTAGCAGTTTCCTTTAATGGAGTTTGATACTGAGAGCCAGTGGTGGGGCACCTTTTTTTTTTTTTTAATTTTTTGCTGTAGTAAATTGCAGTCACACTAATCATTAAGGCTGAGTCCCACAGCCATGAGATTATTGATTTGGGTGTGTGTGTGCGTGTTAACAAGAAGAAAATGGTAATCAATTGCATATATTGATTTTATGCTTATTGGTTGCTTTTCTGATAGTGAAATGACTTTCAGAAGGATGATTTTGACTAGTGGTTAATATGGCGGGTGAATTTTGCTCCATCTCTGCTTTTAATTTTCAGGAAGTGGCCCAGTTTCTGAAACTTGGAAGAGGTAAGAAATGGTGTTGCTGAAATAACAGTAAAAGGCCTATGTATCAGGTGAGTCACTACACTATGTGATGAAGTAGCCGAACAATGGATTTTATTTCATGCAACATTCTATGAAAAGCATACCAGTAAAAGAGAGCCCTACTCTGCAAGGTGTATATTTCACTACTGGTAACATGCAAAATGCAGGAGCTCAAATATTACAATGTGGAAATTAGTGTGTATTGATGATCTTCAGACAACAGTGGTACTGTGTCTACTAAAGTCTGGAGTTTCTGCTGTGAGCTTCCATGAAGCTCATTGATCTTTCATGCAGCATGTCCATAAATTGTTGAGGTTTAAATAGCACTGCCCTCTCAACCACCTGCTTATTTGCCTTGAGAAAATTCTGTAGCATTTTAAATGTCACTTTATGACATTATAAGTGATGCCTTCTCTAGAAGCACTTGGAAGAGCCATTAAAGTTAAGAGTCTATCAGCATTTCATTATAAAGCTTGATTTCAAGGGTTTTATAGCTCAGCCATTTAAAAACGCATTCAACTGAAACCTTGTATATGACTCATGGTTTTTTTAGTGTTGGACAAATTATTTCAGGTGGTCTTTTTATTTGTGGGAGGAGGAGCAAGGAAAGATTATGTATAAATAATTTTTTCTTACAGAATAATTTCTTTTTACAGACAACAACCCTTGAATACAGATATTTTACTTCCATGCAAGAAGTCTTTCTGATTATGCATTTGAAAGATCTTATCTTGTCATATGAACTAATGACTTGCAGTTATTACACTCTATATGTAGAATAACTCTTTTTTTTTTTTTTACCCCCAAGAATATTGAACAAATATTTCCCTTCTATTTTTTCAAAGAAAATTTTAGGACACTTTATTTATTGCTTTTATTTTTAGTTTTAACAAACGGTATTAGGTGCATTGTGCAATGAAAGTCAACACTGAACTTCTAAGTTAGGGTTTTTAATAATTTTATCTGTAAACACTATAGGTTTTCTTAAAAAATCCATCAACATCAGTGACAGTACAAGTACCTCAGTGCTATACTTTTTTGCGCTACCCATTTGATCCTTGATAGGAGATTGAAGGGTGGGATTTGAAACCTACTCACAAGCTGGCTTTTTTTGAGGACACCAGATCTGAAGTAACTCTGGGAAGAAATTAATCAATATAGTTTTATGAAAACAAACAAAAAGAAATTAAACTTTCCTAACTGCTGTTTTACAGATTTATAAAGTTCTGGAATACATACTTTACTGGGAAGTATGCAAAATGGAATAAACAAACAGCTCTGTGCTGTGGTGCTGATAAACATTCCAAATTTTACAGATAAAACTGCACTTGAAATTCACGAGTAAACTCACTGAGAGTGATTGTTGGTCCAAGATGTAAGCATAATATACTGTCATCAGGAAACATTGTTATGTAGCTTGTGAGTGTCAAAATTATCTGGAACTCTGTTGAAGGGCAGCACTACAAAAACTCATGGTATGGGATACCACAGCTGAAGTGTAAATAATTTTATATATATATATATATATATATAAATATAAAGGTATTTAGTTGTACCCTTACTTATGACTTCATGTTCTTTAATAATGGTATATCGACAATTAAATGACCCTGATTATGCATGAATGGGAAGCTATCCTTTTTTCAGTTTTATGAAAGTTGATTTAGAATTTGTTTACTGTGTTCTCTCATTCCACTTGCGCTTTCATCCTAAAATCTGAATAACTGCAACTGAAAATAGATGACTTAAGGTGCTCTGAATTTGTGTTTGAACTCAGGCAGCTGGCTGCAGAGGTCTAGTCAACAACTTTTTGCCTTGTTTTATTCTCCCTAGAACACATCCACATCTTATAAAATCACAGGTTAGGTCGAGGCTTTGATATCTGTCAGGTCTGGTATGACTATTTGCACGAAGATTCTTGTGAACAGGAACTTAGGCAATCTGCAAAACAGCTGGGACCCCATTCTGGATTGGCGAAGATGTTTCATTTTCTCCTTTGTGCAACACTGGGAGATAAAGTTTCAGCACAAAACGACCTAGATGTTTGAGTGTATGCATGTGTGCATGTTTATATGCATTTCTAGGTGTATAGATCTGAATTGCATGTGATGGAAATAATGTTTGCTTAAATAAACTTTTTGAGTATCTTAGCCCCTTTCTTGCTAAGTCATTTTTACAGATGCCTCTGACCATTCAGACAGTTATAACTATGCGATCGGTACTTTTCACCAAGTGAACAGGTGGAAAATAGAAGTCACTCCCTACTGATTAGTGATTGCTTATGTTTTTCTGTACTGTTCTTATAGTTTCCGCAGTCCAACTGAAGTCAGCTCTTATTTTCTCACCTATATGTTGTATCTAATTTTCGTGCTTTTGTATTATACATTCATTACTAAGTTTAGCAGAGTTACAGAACAATGGCTCCAGTTCTTGCCTTCCATATCCAGGAGTCCTGTCAGTTTGTGGACAAGCATTCAGTGTTTGTATTTCACACGGCTTGTGGCATTTCTGCACTGCACAGTCCAGCTGAGCTTGAACAAGAAATGTGCCATTGGTCCTTGGTTCAGGAGATGCACAAAATGACCTTGTGCAAGCTGTCTAGTCCTTTCGCGCTGTGAACACATTGTTTGCCTGTGAAGGGTGCACAGAAAGTGAGTCAGTGGGAACCAGACCAAAGTAAAGGACATTGAAAACACAATAGTATTTCCGTATTGATCAGGACTACTACAAGGCCTTTCACATACCCCAGGAACAAAGCTATGTGTCCCAGCTGCCAAATGAGTGAGATACGAGTTTTATTTGTTTTTTTAAAAATCTGATACTATTAATCATGTTTTAATCCAGATCATGACAGTAAATGTATGAATGATCTCGAACAAATGACACACTCAATATCTAAGTGATGTTTGGTTAATTTCCAGGGTTAGACCAGAGTTAACACTGCTGTTGGGTACAAGACTAGCAACAAATTTCTGGGAGAGGTTCCTTAGAGATTAATGGGTTTAGAACCCGTGTGGTTGTAGTTTTAGAGTACCTTTTCTGATCTGGAATTTCTGTTGCAGAGATCACCTTCGCTACCATTTTCTCAGTAATAGGTGTAGGGAAAGTGTCTGTGCAAACGTAATGAAAACATGTAAGAGTTAGCTAGTGATATATCCTAGCAAAGATTTAACTTGTTGCTTCTAATAACCACACTTAAAACTGGTATTACAGGTTTAGCAAAAGCATGAATGCATAGCTAAATGTATTTCAGCTACTCAGTATTTATAACTGTGATACTGCATTGATCATTATAGCAGTGTCACAGCCAGAAAATATTATAATTTCCCCATTACACCAATTGTAATGAGAAGTCCTTAGTGCTAACAGTGATTACCCTTATATACCTTTGTTTCATAGCTCTTCCTCCTTTAAGAGGAGGAAGGAAAAGAAGAAAAAAATGCTAATTCAGCAATCTGTTGTTGATTATACGATGTATAGTTGCTGTTCTCATTCTTACTCTGTGAGATTTTCTAAGAAAAGGCAACTTATAACACATCTGATGCCTACCCCTCTAAACTCACTTCCTCCTAAATCATCGTCAGTTACTGATTTTCTGTTCTGTTGCCAGGCACTGAATTATCTCTAGCTGAGATAGTCCATTTTCTACCATGAGCCTGGAAGTGGAGTCATGCTCATCTGCCATGGGCTCCAGACTCAAGTGTCTGTTGCCACTGTGGCTTCCTCAGTTCAAGACCACAGTCCAATCTGGCTACTGTTTTTTCCTGAAAAGTGTAAAGGGGAGTGGAAAGCAAATGAATTTCTGTGGATTGGTTGCCAGGATTGACATGGTTTCTGATCAGCAAATATATAGAAGTGAAATACAGATTTACGTATCTGAAGTTCCAGTCCTTTGTCGTTGTACTATAGAACACAAAATGAGCAGAAATAATAATGATAAATACTCTGTCATTGTCTTTGTGTTGACTTATTCTCCGTAACACTGAAAGGGAAAAGACACATTACTGGTTGCCAGTTACGCTGACACAACAGATAAAAATTTTCAGTGGCCAATTCCATATTCTTTCTTATTCTGCTTTCCTTGAGAGCCTTAAGTTGTAATTTTTATTTCCCTCACTGTGGTCAATGCTTAGGCAACAAGACAATAGTAGACCATTGCCTTAAGGTACAATGGCTCTTTCAGAGAGTCAGAAAGCAGTGTTATATATCTCTCTGCTGTGGTACTCCAGTAAAGTTCTCCAAACAGCTTTGACCTGTCAGATCTGTGTAATTCAGTCCAGAAGCTCTTGGCTACTGATTCACTTTTGAAAGATGTACATATGAACCAGTGCTTTGTCCTCAGCACCACTTTGCAAATGTCTAATTCCTTTGACATGGAAGCTCAAGTCACTGTGGTAGAGACTCATTGTAGTTCCTGTTTTCCAGTAGTTCATAATTTTGCTGCCAGATAGTTTTTTTTCCTGATCCTTGAGTATAAGATGAGTGCTTATACTCAGAAATGGTACAAGTCAATTATTATCTAACTCAAATCACTGAGTAGCCATTGCTGGCATGCAGAACAGATCCATTTTTTCCTAATTCTTTTTCCTGAGATTGGAGTGCAAGAAATGCCTGTAATATACATTTTAGTGAATCATCTGACTACTATGGATAAGTTCCTACTCTTCTGTTATAAAGAATCATCTGACTGGAGTCAGACATTTTTGTCAGCTAACAGTTATGCCCCATTTTCAGGAACATTAAGAACAGTCACATATGGAAGTCTGAGGAGACTACAGAAAGATGAGGGAATGGAGTGTATTTATATTTTTCATGCCCAGCATAAAATTGGAAATGCTGTAAGTCAGCACTTTAAACAAAAAGCCTCTTTGGAATGATGATGTGCTCAGCAGCAGCTCAGGAAAGGTGCAAATGAAAATGTACCAGATGGTAGTAGTTGCTGAATACTGAATTCTGAATTTACTTCATTGTATGCATATGTGTTCACAGGTCATTCTATCATTTTATAAATAATGGAGGAAATGACTTATGTTTCCTTACATAACACACCAAGAACATGGAATAGTCATTACATCATCTGACTTTCTGAGTGCAAAGTATTTTACAAAAACAAACGTGCCTGTGGGAGACTCTCACTTTATACAGGCCCTTTTAAAGAGTTTTCCAGTTGTTTTTGCAGAAATATAATTTATTTTTTTCAAGAAAAATGTAATTTATTTTTAAAAAAAGACTAACAGAGGCAGTGGGGGTAGGAACAGAAGACTTAGTTCAGAACAGAAGACTAACCGTGTTAAGGTTATGTATGACATGTACATGATTATATGAAATATACAGTGTGCATGACTTGCTGGGGTGACGGTACTAATACATGACTGTGATATGTAGGCAAGAAGTACAAGGTAAAGTCATATCTGTAATCTATGTCCTTTAGTCTCTTATTCAATGAATGCTTCTAATTGTAGATCCAGAGAACTTATCCTTACTTTTTGTTCTTGCTAACCTGAACCACCCAAAAAATGACCCAGATGAGCCCTGGCAGGGGATCTTGTCTATGCTGGAGAGGAAAGCAAAAAAAAAAAAATAAAAGAAAAACCAAAAATGTACCGAATGCCTGAATTTCTTTTCATCCCTTTTCATCTTGGATGGTGCATCAGGGAGGTGGAAAAGAACTCTGCTCTATATCAGGTTCTTCTCTGCACTCCCTGCTGTGCCCTGAGACACTTCCCTCCTGTGCCATTGCAGCTTATGGGGGAGTAGAGAGGGAAACAAGGATGCCTTCCTACGAATTCAAAGAAAATTCCCAAAGAAAACAAGGCTGGCACCATCATTGCAGCTTGGTGCCAGGTGGTGGCTGACAAAGGGACTGGCCTGTCTCCTCAGTCTGGCTTTTCTTTCCAAGGACCGAGGCCTCAGCTGGCACGTGCTGTGGTCTGTTGCTTGATGTGTTGCACTGAAGCACAGCAGCCCTCTGCTGCCAAAGGCACTGGCTGCCCTCTCCTGCAGAAGCCACGGCCATTGCTTGGAAAGGTGACCTGCAGAGCTGTGAGGTTGGATGGGGCTACCAGGGACAAGCTCTGGGACAGCACGATGAGAGTTGAGTGACTGTGCCAGTGAGGGCTTTCCTTCTGCTCCACAGTGCCCCAAATACAGTGGAGTGCATTTCAAATGCTGGTACACTAATGCCCACAGCAACAGGAAGAGCTGGAAGTTCCACCTTAGTCCCAGACCTACAACATTGGCCTAAGTGAGACTTGGTGGGAAGAGTCCTGTGACTGCAGTGCTGGGAGGGACAGGTACAGACTCTTCAGGAGACACAGGCAGGGCAGGCAAGGCAGAGCGCGAGCACTTGTAAAGGAGGGGTTGGCCTGTATGGTGCTTGCACTTGGGAGTGATGTAGTTCAGAGTACTGGGTAAGGATTAGACGAAAAGCAAATAAAGCAGATGTTGTTGTGGGAGTTTACTATAGATCAACCAGCCAGGATGATGATGATACTGATTTATTAGTCTATAAGGACTTAGCCCCCCTCTAAATCAGTTGTCCTTCTTCTGTCACTATGGATCTTGGTTAAAAGTCTCTCTTCAGGCTTCTTATAAGTATTAAAAGGACAATAAGGTCTTCCAAGAACATTCCCTTCTCCAGGCTGAACAAGCCCAACTCTCAGCCTTTCATCGTAGGAGAGGTGCTTCATCCCTCTAATCATCTTGATGTGCCTCCCCTGGACTCGTTCCAAAAGATCAATGATCTTTCCTGGGCTGAGATTCCCAGGGCTGGACAGAGTTATCTGGTGGTGTCTCACCAGAGCAGAGCAGAGGGGCAGAATCCCCTCCCTTGCCATGCTGATCACATTGCTTTAGATCCAGCCCTGGAAACAGTTGACTCTGGACTGGGAGTGCAGGTTGCCGTCATGTCTAATTTTTCATCCACCAGTATCTCTAAGTCCTTCTCTGCTCTCAAACCTTTCATCCCCCAGTCTGTACTGATACTGGGTATTGCCCACAGCCAGGTGCAGGATGCTGAACTTGTCCTTGCTGGCCTTCAGAAGGTTTGCATGGGCCCACTCCAGAAGCCTGTCAAGGTCCTGAAGTACACAGATGAGTTTTGATAAAGGTGCTAAGGAAATTGAGTAGGAAAGGTGTACTCTCAGGTCTGTTGTTTGTAACTAGAGATGGTTTCATGGGTGAAATGATTGATTGGTGTCTATCTTGGCTTCAGTGATTATGAAATTGTTACATTTAAGGGATTTTCCACTAACGCTAAAATGCTACCCTGGATAATGGAAGAGCAGACTTTTGGCTGCTCAAGGAACTAGTTAGTAAGATCCCCTGGGAATCTGTTTTCAAGGGAGTTTGAGTACATAAGTACTGGGAACTTTTTAAGAGACAACTTTTAAGAAGAAGAAGGCAATTTCCATGTTTTGAAATTCAAGGACATGGGACAGAAGGATGTGCTAGCTGAAAAGGTAACTGAAGAATGAACTCTGAGTACTGATTCTGAATATTTAGGTGGAAAAGAAAGTGCATGGACTTTGAAAACAGAGTCAGGCTACGCAGGAGGAGTACAGAGGGTCTATATGCCACTAGGAAGAAAAACTGTATCACCAGAACTCAATTAGAATTTTGATATCCACCACAGTGTTGGGGTGGATATCAAAAAACAATTTTTATGGCATGTTAACAGCAAACAAATTACTAAACAATGCATCAGTCCATTACCGGATGATGTTGGTTGTCACCATACAAATAGGGGTGAAGATAAAACTGACATTTCATGCTGCCTTTACTTCTTCCCTTTAACATCAGTGATGGGCTCTGAAACCACTGGAGCCCTGGGTTTGAGCACTCCAGCTGAGGGAGGGCTAGACTCACAGTTGTCTGAATTTATCCAGAATTTGCTGCTGCGACTGATTGTACATAAATCATGCATCCCAAGTGGATTCATCCCAGGGTCCTTAAAGAGCAGATCAATGTTACTGCAAGACCTCTCTCTGTTTTCAATAGTTTTGGGAATCTGTAGAGGTTCCTGCTGACTGGGAGGTAGCAATTTTCAAGAATGGCTAGAAAGGTGACCCTTGTAATCATATACTTGTCACTGTAACTCCAGGGCCTGGCAAAATTATGGAGAAGATTATTCTGCGAGCTACTGAAAAACACTTGAAAGAAAATGTAATCATAAGTCAAAGGCAACAATAGGTTCATGAAGGGAAAGTTATGCCTTACTTATTTTTTGATCATAGTGTTACCTGCCTAGTGGGAAAAAGGAAGGCAGTGAATGTCAGTTGTTTTGTTGTGGGTGTTTTGCACGTTTTTTATTTTATTTATTTTGTTTTAGCAAAATTTTTTGATAGTGTCTCTCACAGAATCCATCAGGACAAAATGACCAGCACAGAGATGCGCTTTTACACAATAGCATGGTTAAACAGGTGGCTGACAAGTAGTTGTAGTATTTGGAAAAATATCTAGCTGGTGGCCAGTCAGTAGTGGTGCTCTCCTCAATTTTAGGTTCAGTTTTAAGGCCAATTCTCTTTGATAGTTTTATTAATGACCTGAACAAAGGAATTGAGTGCACAGTAAGTAGTTTGCAAGCAATATTAAACTATGAGGAACCACTGAAGCCCTCAAGGATACAGAGACCTTACAGAGAGATCTTGATATATTAGATTGCTAGACAGCCACCAACTGTGTGAATTTTAAGAACAAATGTCATAATCTGCACCTGGGGTGGTGTAATCCTGTGTTTACATATGGTCTGGGCAACAAGAGGCTACAGCCTTGAAGAAAGGAATCAGTGTGTTGTGGTTGATGATTATCTCAATGTGAGTCAACAATGTGCTCTTGAGGCCAAAAGGGCCAACAATTTAGATTGAGGTACATTTAGCACAGTGCAGCTAACCAGTCAAAAGTGGTAGTTTCATTCAACTCAACATTGTTGTGTTGTTACCTTCAATACTGTGTGCAGTTTTGGGTTCCACAACATAAGGATATAAAAATACTAGAAAATGTCCAAAGCAAGACAACAAATATGGTGAAAGTAATAAAGGGTGTGACTTATGAGGAGTGGCTGAGAAGTTCAGGTTTGTTTGGCCTGGAGAAGAGGAGACTGNCGAGCTACTGAAAAACACTTGAAAGAAAATGTAATCATAAGTCAAAGGCAACAATAGGTTCATGAAGGGAAAGTTATGCCTTACTTATTTTTTGATCATAGTGTTACCTGCCTAGTGGGAAAAAGGAAGGCAGTGAATGTCAGTTGTTTTGTTGTGGGTGTTTTGCACGTTTTTTATTTTATTTATTTTGTTTTAGCAAAATTTTTTGATAGTGTCTCTCACAGAATCCATCAGGACAAAATGACCAGCACAGAGATGCGCTTTTACACAATAGCATGGTTAAACAGGTGGCTGACAAGTAGTTGTAGTATTTGGAAAAATATCTAGCTGGTGGCCAGTCAGTAGTGGTGCTCTCCTCAATTTTAGNAGGGTGTGACTTATGAGGAGTGGCTGAGAAGTTCAGGTTTGTTTGGCCTGGAGAAGAGGAGACTGACAAGTGACCTCACTGCTGCCTGAAACTTCCATCTGAGGATGAGTGGAAAGGGAGGTGTTTATATCTCCCCTCTGATGTCCAGGGATAAGTTTCAAGGGAATGTCTTAAAGATGCAACGTAGGAAGTTCAGATTGAATATTAATTCTTCAGACTGAAATGGCTCTTTACTGAGATGGTGGTCAAGCACTGGAACAAGCTCCCCAGAGAGGTGATCATGCATGCAAGTCTGTTGGTGTTCAAGAAGTGGTTGGACAATGCTCTAAAATATATGGTTTAGCTTTTAGATTGCCCTGTGTGGAGCTAGGGGTTGGATTCAGTGAGCCTCATGATATTCCGTTGTTCTTAGTACTTCAACTACACTATCTAATTTGTAATTGAGATTCGTGAACACAAAAAATGTGTTTTCCAGTTGCACCTGTGGGACAAAAAATGCCTTACTTCTGTTGTCCATGAGGTCTCTCAACTCCAGGATTGCATTCTTACTCTCCAGAGTTATGCATTCTTATTCAGCCATTCTTTTCAGTTTGCAAGCCAAGTTTTGAAAAGTTACTATGTCCATCATTTCTGTTCCTCTGTGGTAGGACCCCAGCTCTGTACTTTTAGGTGTTGTTTTAGGAAGCAGTATGTGTAAAATTCTGATTGAAAACGAGACACTGACAGTTGTAGGGTTTTTTGTTTTTCTTGTTTGGTTGGTTTGTTTGATTTGGTTTTGGGTTTTGTTTTGGTTTGGTTTGGTTTTGGTTTTGGTTTGGTTTTCTTTTGGGTGGTTTTGTTTTCTCTTTTTTTTCCCCCAGATGGGGATTTGCCTATAAGAGAGATGATAAGATTTGAGCTGGGATATTTGAGGACTTTTGATATGGAAAGAGATCTGTAGTAGTGGGGACACTGGAATAGGATGTATCAATTTGGACAAACTACTTATGGTGAGATAAACCAGCCATGGATGGAGTTTCATGGTATCTTGAGAAGACCTGTAGGTAGTGCCTTTCCTGCATAATGTGCCTTGGAGTAGACTTGACTCTGACAAGTCTCTCTGGGGGATGCAGTCTTCTAAATACTCTTTTTAGCTTCTCTCTACACCAGACATCTGACAATTGCTGACTACTTTTAAATATATTAATTTTAAACAGTCTTCTGTTCAATCACCAGTGTGTGCTTGGCTAAGGTTACCAACCAGTGATTTCAGGACTAAGAGAAATTGAACAATATGGTTAATGATCCTTTGGATGCTAAACTGTTTTGATTCATCAGTACATTTGGAAAGAAATTCTTAATTATTCTACAAAATTATTATAAAAATTTAAAAATGCAGTCAATCTCTTTTTTTCAGGTATCTGATGATATAGTGAGGGATAAGTGACTCTGTTGCATGTAATGTGTTCAGGATCAGCTAGCATAGCTTCAACTGACTTGTCTGACAAAATGAAGACCACACATGTTTTTTCATTTCTTGTGTTTGTTTTCTAGACTTGAAAGAGCAATTATAGAAAAATGTCAGACATCGTGTTACAGCTTTAGGTCATGTCTTGTCCACATTGCAAAACCACACTAGGGCACAGCTGACTTTAACTCTGCCAGGCAGACATTCACGTCAACTGTGCTGGCACTGTTGTGCAGTCAGGTGCACAAGAATGAAAACTGAGGAAGAAACAGTTTGAACTAATTTGATTTGAATTAAATACTGGAAAGTACAAGTTTTACACAAACTGTTTGAGGTACTGAAAATTAATATTTTAATTTTCTTTTAATACATTTGGAAAAGTATTTTTTTCTTTCAGTCTATTACTTCATATAATGGTCTTACTTACTTCCAAGTCAAGGGAATACAGAGTGGATCAGAGAAGAAATTTCTTCTTTACGAGAAGAAATTGCAGCAGTACACAATAATTCTGAAGCTGTTCACGGTCTATTTATTAAGATGCTTTCATTGCTGCTTCCACAGTCTCCAGGTACACCGTGAAAGGAATGATCACGCTTACTGGTATCTTATACTTGTTTAGTTTGGACAAGACCTTGGAGAGTTGGATTTACTTAGGTCTATCAAAAATGTGGTGAATAATTATTGGAGGGGACTGGATAACGAAGTTTTCCTTGTGTGACCTTCCTCAGGTCTTAATTCAGAGATGTTCTTCCTTACCCAGTGGACTAAATTACCAAGTTTTTTTTTCCTGCTTGAATTAAAATTTAGGTGTAAAAATAAAGTTTCTGATCATGAAATTACTTCCTTATGTGTCACAAGCTGCTGTCAATGAAGTGCAAAAAATTACATCTTCATCCTATAGTCTAAGAATTATTTTCTGCTTATATCTGACTTTCCTAATTTCTTTTGTAATAGAGTCTTATTTTGTTTGACACTTTTAACATGCTGACAAAATAACTGTGTATACACATATATGTGTACATTATAGGCCTAGAGCATCTTTCTGTTATTTTTTTGAGCTCTTGAAACCTTGCTGGTCAAGCCCAGTATTTTTATGAACATTAGTATCTTTGTGAGAGTTTCAGAATTTTCAAATATTTGAATGAGTTTACCAATTTCTCTTCTCATATTCTGGTAAGTATAAAACTTGCAAGTCCTGTTGCCTGAATTATGTCTGTAAAATCATACAAGCCTGGACACAATACAGACATTTTATGCATATTCAATTGACAATATGCCAGTCCATTATAATGAACTTTTAACACTATGGTATACCTCTGCACAGAAAAGAAATTTAGTATACAGAATCTAACATTTCTTGCATCTTATTGCATCTGGTACAGTGTGTGTGTGTGTGTGTGTAACATATTCATATTTTTTACCTTCCTGAGGGAATTAGGATTTAAAAGATTACTTTGCCACATATTACAGGAAAACACACATAATTCTTGTGTGAGAAAACCTTTTCTGTTTAAAGGCTTTATTAATCACAGACATCTCTCAGCAGTTTGAAAACTGAAGGATTTATGGGAGTCATTCTTTAAGAATGGCTGGAAATTATTACCTCATGTATATCTGAAATAACCTAGTATTTCCCTATTTTTGTTTACTTACACATTTAATGGATTTTTTTGTAGGAAGTCTGGATATGCTGTGCTGAAAATATGATGCTAATCTTTCAACCCTTGTTCATGTGAAAAAAATGCTGTTGAGGTGATTAGGCTCTGTGAAATAAAAACTGTTTGTGAGAGCAGAGGTTGCCACATCATGTCTGATCTGATCTGGGATGCAGCATTTTCTTTTTCCTTCCAGCTATATGCTTTGTTGAAAGATCTAATGGAGCCATGCGAATGATGGTAACACACTGTAAAGATGACTGTGCCTCAATATTTCTATCATCTTGTATCATGAGCAGGAGAGACAGCTGTTTTCTCCCCTACTATGAAGACACAGATGCATATTAAACTGTGGTTTCTGGCTGCCTTTCAGAACAATAAGAAACTACACACCTGTCAGCTCTTGGCAAGCAAGAATGGTAAAATTACTAACTTTGTTTCCACAGCATTCTCTCACTGACAAACACACCATTGGCTTCATTTTTCTCTCCATCATTTCTCAAAAGGCTTAGATTTCTCCCTAGAGTCACAGAAGGATTAAGCAGTTTTACTACTGCTTCTCATAAATGGATTACTTTTTAGAAGGGGTACATTTTCATGCTAGGCTTATTTTATTACTGCTTTTCTTCTGGAACAATTTTTTTGCCAATCAGTGTTTTGCATCTGTAAGCTTTTGTGCTGTCTAACACCCTCCTTTTCTAAGGCAATCCAAATCCCCTGCAAACTAATGGCTCATTTAGTGATCAATTTGTCAAACAATATTCACAGATGTTTTTCGTGTAATACAGTGCAGGTAATACCCATGTGAATGATCCCTGCTCATAAGTGGTTAGGTAGAGGATCTATTTTGTAAAGCACAGTGTGGAGTTCTCCAGCAGCCACCTTTCCCTCTTGCCTATCAAGTTTTTAAACAAAGCTTTGTTTTAAATATAGAAATATGAATGAACATTGGATATAATTTCTGTCCTTAACGAAAAGGTCCTTAAACACAGGCTCTTAAAAAATTGCAACTTCAGATTCCTGAAGTGGAATCAAGAGTGGACTTTCAATCTTGGTTTTTTATGGGTAGCTCTTGTGGTCTTAGCTAAATCATGAAAGTTATAAGAAAGCTGTTAAGCGGTTTTATTGTGTGTTTGGGCTTTTGTTTGTTTGCTTTGTTTCATTTATGGTTTCCCCCCACTTGTTATACTAAAAATAAAACCAAATTGAAGAGCAAGATGGTTCAAAACACTTTAAAAAATTATTGAAAACTATTCCATTACATTCCTGCCCCCACTTTCCCTCACTTCACAGTTCTTACAACTCCCTCCCACTGCCCTCACCCAGTTAAGAGCACAAACCAGGAATTCCTCAGAAAGTCTTTTACAGGGCATGTTGAAAACTTTGAAGACATTAATCTGAAATGATCTGTCAGGGATCCAGGAGAATGGAATCTAACTGAACTTTAACTACTTTATCCTACTTAAGCCGGAACAGAACTGCTGAGCTGAGCAATTTAAGATTCCCACAGCTGCACTAGCAATGTTTTTGTTCATGGTACTAAATTGTTTCCATTAGCCTGAAAAGGGTTATAAAACCTACAATCAATTTACTTTCTGGGGCATTGTGTTTTGAATACCGTTTAATAGGGTGTGACAAAAACACATAATTTCTCCACATGTTCTTACATTGCAAGCAGATTTTGCCTGGTAGTAGGCAGTGAACCAAATGTTCTGGACAGACAAATGTTCAACAGAGAATGCACTGGAACTGGAAATAAAAGAACAGTATCAGACAGCTAGAATGCCCAGGGTATGACAAGAATCTTAAGTGCAAGAGATGAGCACAAAGGAATAATAGGAATTTTTATCATCCATTTGCTCATCAACTCCACATTTGCTATGGATAGGAATCATTAGATTTGTTTAACGTAGGGGAAAAGAACAGATTCAAAAACTAGAAACATGAATGAACCCAATTGGACAGGAGTATATTTAATACTAATATGAAGAACCAGAGATAGCTGAATATGATGAACAGCTGTGGGCAGGAGGAGAATTCTTGCTTTCTTCCAATGAACTCAATGACTTGGATTACTTTCTCAGCCTAATACACCCACAGCATTTTTGTTACATGAATAACCACATTTATTTCAAAAAGACTTCTTGATAGCAGAGGACAGATTGATTTACTTACCTTTACTGTTGTTCCTAATTAGTTTTTATCCCATATCTCCTTCTAATGCAAGCACTTGTATTTTGTATTCACTGTGTATCTCAAATCACTTTATTGCACAGCAAATATGACTGTTTAATGAGGAACTGTGAGTAAACATATTCAAGAAAGTTACATGAAAAAACATTTCTGAATAATGATATGGAAAAAAACTCCACATTGTCCCATGATAACATGTGTCTAACAGGGTACTTTAGTGGTTCTTTAATTGTGTGCTGAGGTACACTGTAAAACACATGAATGTTGACTATCAAAAAAGGACTTAATTATTTTTGACAGTAGATAAGTTTAATTGTCCTTTCCAGTTGTTTTAATATCTCTTAATTTGCAATTAACAGTTTTTAAGTGAAAGCAAAAGAAATCTGACAAATTTCTCTGAGTCTAGAAATTATTGTGATATTAACAGGTCAACAGCTCCTTGCCAGACAGTGTTGTTCAGTAAAAAAGCAAAACAAAACAAACAAACAAAAAAAACCAAGGCAGTAATTAGGGCAAAATTGAATTGGTTAGTTGTAATGCACTGATTTTAAGGTGTGTGGTTTTGTTTCTTAATTTGTTCTTGTAAGTATTTTTAAGGGGTCTTTTTAGAGGGCTTAAAAATCAGGTGTGGACTTTTTCAGATTGAATTTTTTTTGTTTTTTGAACAGAGAAAATTAGTTGCTGTTCACAGACATTTCTAAGCTGCTTCTCCCTAGCATGTATTCTGGTTATTTAAGTGGTAAATGGCAATAAGTTGTATAACTAGTATGTTGTAAGATGATAATAAAAAAGTAAAATATGCTTTACTTGATGTGTAAAAATAGCAATCACTAAACCTGACTGAGAATTACTACATAATCTTCTCACGTGACAATATTTAAAGTGTCAAAACCTTGGTTCAGCAGCAGAAACTAACTGTTGTAAAGCAGAGAGAAATAGAAAACTACTTCTTGAAGGGAGTCAGAGACTGCGCAAACTATCTCGTTTTCCCAAAGCTGCACAAAAAGTCCATCACACCTAAGGGCATTTCCTTCTCCTGTTCTTACATGTTTCCAACTGCAGAGGCATAGCAGCCATCTGTTCCAGTCATTCTCTGTCCTTTCCATTGGAGATGTTTTCTTGATACCTAACCTAATCTCTCCTCCTACCATTTAACCCTATACTTTGTCTCAAAAATGGCAAATATGGTGATCAGTTCTTTCTTTCCAACTGCTTTATGGAGAAGTGGGATACATCACATCTATTTTGTCTTTTTCTCTCACAACACTCATCTCTAATCTTTTAATTTCTTAATCATGCTTTAGAATAATTGAATCATTTAGGTTGGAATAGTCCCTTAAGAACATCAATCCCAACCATTAGCCTAACACTACCAAGTCGAACAATAATCCATGTGCTATGCACCACATTTACCTGTCTTTTAAATAACTCCAGGAATGGTGACTCTACCACTCTCCTGGGTAGCCTGTTTCAGTGCTTAATAACCTGGAGAAGACATTTTTCCTAATATCCCACCTAAACCTGCCCTGGCACAGCTGAAGGCCATTTCCTCTTGTCCTGCCACTCATTGCCAGGGAGAAGAAGAAGCTGACCCTCACCACATATCACCCTCTTTTAGGTAGCTGTAGTGAGCAAGAAGGTCCCCCAGAGCCACCTTTTCTCCAGGCTGAGCCCCTTCAGCTCCCTCAGCTGCTCCTCATAAGACTTGTGCTCCAGCCCCTTCACCAGCTCTTTTTAAAGCCATCTTCTCTGGACACAGTCCAGGATCTCCTTGTCTTTCTTGTTGGGAGGGGCTCAAAACTGAACACAGGACTTGAGGTGCAGCCTCCCAGTGCCCAGCACAAAGGAATGATCACTGCCTTAGTCTTGCTGGCCACACTATTTATGATACCAGTTGAATGCCTCTGGCCTTCCTGGCCACTGGGGCACACTGCTGGCTCACTGCTGGCTCATGTTCAGGCACTGTCAAACAGCACTGCCAGGTCTTTTTCCATTCAGCAGCTTTCCAGTCACTCATCTGCAAGCCCATAGCACTGCCTGGGCTTGTTGTGGCCCAGGTGCAGGACCTGGCACTTCACCTTATTGAACCTCATCCAGTTCACCTTGGCCCATTGATACAGCCTGCCTGGATCCCTCTGTAGTACCTTCCCACCCTCCAGCAGATCAGCACTTCTACCCCTGGTGTTGTTTTGGGGGGTTTTGGTCACTTCTATTCTCTCCTTTCATTTGAGCATAGTTTACAGGGCAGAAAGGTCTTCTATGGCTCTGTGCAGGGAAGAGGATTCCTCTGCGTATGTGCTGCATACCATTGTGCAGTGCTGATGCATATTCTTTTGTTTGTGGTCTCTGCTTGTCACCAGAGCCAGAGTTACTACCTGGTCAGGGAGATATATCTGTATATGGCTATCCCCAAACAAAGTCAGAATTTTATTTGTGCCTTTTTTGAACTTTGTTTTTCTTCTTTTCTGCATCACCAGTGTACTGGAATCCTGATGATTTCAGATAATATTTTCCAGTGTGACTTTAGTACACCTGTATTTGTAAACTCTGACTTGGTTTTTTCCTTGCATCCAAATCATGAGTGAAAATAATGAATGATAGTGAACAATATTTTGATATGTAATTTGGTAGGGTGGTAAATTTAAATATTGTGAAATCTTTTTCATGTTAGTCATTTTTGAAAACCTCATAAATGACTGTTTTTTTTCTCCTCCTATGCTTTTCTCCTATACATCATATCCTCTACTACACCTTACTTTTTACCTGTGATTTACTTTAAGAAACTGCTAAATTCGTGACTTTTTTTCCTTCTACAATCTGTAATCTACTGCTTGTCTGAAGTTTCCTCTACCAAAAGTTGTCATTATTTTGCTAGTTTTCCCTCATGAAAATGACTATGATTACAGTAAACAATGTTAAGTATTTTTAGTAACTGTCTGCTTCCAAGTCCTAAAATTCCTTTGAAAAAAAACAATAAATATCATGTCTAACTTCATTTTTCAGGTTTGTTTTCTGTGGAAGCATTTTTAGAGGAAAACAGCTCATCCATTTCTGTGGACAGGCTTTCAGGGTTTAGTACTCCCTTCACTATTTCAAGCACTGGCATTCACCTGACAAAGCAAATAGCAACAGGGATATGTGGATGTAGTAAGATAATTTCTGTCATATACAAAGCGTAAACATCAGAATTTTTACTTTATCTTGCCTATTAATACATTAATATAATTTTCTGAGAAAATTATGTGGCTGCTGGTAATAGAGGTGATGATTCTGTAAAAGTGTGTGACTTTGGAGACATAGTGAAACTAAAGAGGTAATTACTGCTTGGGTCTATGCAGAATATGGAAAGCCTCTTTTTAGGAAAAGATGTTTTTAAAGTTTTAAAAATTGCCTGGTCATTTGAGACATGCTAACCATTTTATAGCATGAGTAAGAATGGAACTTTATATGTAGAAAGGCCATAAAAGAATATAACTGCTGTTGAAATGCTGAGGGGAATAAAAGGTGACTTCACTGAACTGTGTTGGGTGATATTACTTCCAAATTGCTACAAAATTCAGTTCCTACCTAGTCAGTAGAGAAATACTCAGAAATGTTTTGAAATTTTTTATAATTGTCTACCCCTAAAACTCCTAATGATTGCAGAAAACTTTAAATTTGGACTGAAATATAATTGAACATCGAAGAGTGAGTATATTAGTGTTATTTTTTAATCTAAACTAAGTAAGATCTGAAACTGGTTTAATGGTAGCCAAAACCACTTCACTTGTTGTAATAATTGCTGTAGATATTAGAGAATGCTGTCAACTTCAATTTATCTCTTAAGGGTCTAGATGTAAAAAACTACTTCTGCTGTGTGAAAGAGTGCTAGAAAAGAACTGACTATTGGTGTAAACACAAACTATGTGGGAATCCAAATAAGTTAAAACATGAAGTAGGCTAGTGCAGTGAGTGGAACTGGCAGTGTAATAGCTACAAAGCCATGTACAGTACTCCAGTTATAGAACCTTTTCAATACTGTAAAAGTCCATTCCAAATAACCTGCAATATTCTGAATGTTTTAACCATGGGCTACCATTATGGACATAGCTGAAGACGATGAGGTGGAAGGAGAAAAAGGTTAAGGCTTGTTACCTAAGAGATACAAAATTTGTCAAACTACAGCACATCTAGTTGCAGCAGTTCAGCCCTAAAAAAAAGGTCTTTTTTTTCAGACATGACCATGGCAGCTGGGAAAAGGGACTCAAACTTAACTTCATTGTAAGAAAAGATTTGTTCTAATGTGCTGGAGTGACTAAAATGGGGCATATCTAGCACATTTAGAATGGAAATACAGCAAGACCCTCTAGCAAAAAGGCAGTAGCAAACATGTTAGAGTGTGAGTGAGTATCTAAGTTGTCATGTCTGTTTGGTGGCTGAAATTGACTAAAAACCTTATGAAAGACATTTAAAATTCTTTTTCACACATTCCATGAGAAAACTGATTAAAGTTGTCAGCACAACCTTATGAAGATATGGTGAGGTGGAATTTGGTTCTGATGTGTGCATGTGGTTCTGAACACACAGGAACGTGCACTCAAATTACTCTGATGAATGAATGAGTCAACTTCACGGGTTCTTTCTTAAAATACAGTCATCTGCTACCGTTGTCATATCACTGCATATCACAAAGCATGGTATATCTGACTTTCAGTGTTTGAAAACCAGAGTTCTGTAAACGACACAGTCAGTACATGTGAAACAACTGTATTTAATAAGGATTTGCAGAAGCCGTGCTCTGAGTATGACTTCATTAAACTGAAAATGGCTTGCAGATTAAGTTATTGATCATCTTTTGCAAGGTCTTGAGATTCTGCAGATGAGATTGAATCTGAATCCTTAAAGGTACTGCAAGAGATATTAATTTATGTTAGCATTTTGCCAATTAACAAAAGTAGAAAAACAATACTGGAAGAACTTGCTTATTCATTTGACTGTCAGTGTAGCACGAGTACCTTAGAAACCTAAAATTTCACACTGTCCAAGAACTCAAAAGCTACACATTATTACTCCCTAGATCTCACTTTCCAGACTTATTTGTTGCTCTGCTCCTCATTCGTTTCGTACTTCACTTGTTATTACTGAACCCAGAGGAATAATAATTTTTCACCATTACAGGTTTTCATTCTTTAGGTAGATAAGATATATCTGAGAGTTTGGAGATCCTGCTATCCTATTTGGTTTTGTTTGAAGAGAACCCATGGTCTGAAGGCCACATATTTGTGAAGTAATTTTTTTTGTCTTAATGAATCCCACGCATATGGCATGCTGATAGGGCAATGGGAGACACTGAAAGCTTCCGGCTACTGTTTCTGTCCTCTCACATGCTTTGCCCCATTAGAGTGACTCCGTTGCTTGAAATGTGATTTTTTGGTGAGGACACAGTATGGGAAGGAGGTGTAAAGAAGTTCAGAGGAGTGGGAAATATAATTGACAATTTAGAGTTTTTAGTGGCTCATCTTTTCTTGAATCATATACCTCTATTAAATAGTCATTCAATAAATATATATATTATATAAATAATTCTATAAATATTTAATATCTATACACATATAATCAGAAGACTATAGTGAATAAATATATAAATTTGATGTTTTCAGACAGTGTGTGTGTGTCCATGCCAAAGAAAGATCCATACTGTAGCTTCTTCTGACCATGACCTGTGATCTCAAACTTAAGGAGGAGAAGGAGTGAGGTCACAAAATTTCATGATGGAGGTAAAATTATCATCCACAGAAAATCCTCCATGAAGTACAATGTAATAAGAGTCAGTCTTTTGGAATTTATTAGTGTTATGTGAACCCTAAAGAAAATTTTTTTTAAATAATTTTCAACGAAGACACCTGTCAGTTTTAGCTTACTTGAACTTCAATGCATGTACTTTTGTTAAACATTTTCAGCTAATTAAAATTTAGTCAATTTTATTACTGCTCAGTTTTCTGGGATTGAAACAAGAGTTTGTTTTTTGTAGTGGACAATCTTTGCATCCTTATGGAAATAAAAACATTTAGCAGAACACAAGTTAATTAAAATAATCCACCTAAATTTTACTCAGGAATGTAAACAGATCTTCTGTTTCTTTTTTCTAAATTAAATGAAAAATAAGCAAGATGTTCATTAATACCAGACTGCTACTGCTTTGAGGACTTCTTGCTTTGCAAAACTGGCCTCAAGCTTTTAGCAGAATAAGAAGCAGATTTGATAGTGTTCAACTTGCACCAATACACATCTAGAGTACTTTTACGGCATTATGTAAATAACGAGTAGAAACGTGGCAAGTGAAGCGGCAGTATACAGGCCACCAGGAAGTTGAAAATCATTTTAAGGAGTTTTTTGGCTGTATAAAATGTTAGGAGAAAAGAATTGAGTTAGCTCCCTTCACTGTAAGAGAAAGAAGATTCTCCACAGAGGAAGTATCTCTCCCTATATGTTTTCCTTTAAAAAAATTTGTTCAAAGATCATGGTGAGTTTCTCTTTGCACCAGCCATAGAAATGCCAAGGAGACAGCACAATAGACAAAATATCTATTTAAAATAGAAAATCTCCTAGTGTTCAATTTTTTGTTTTGTTTTGTTTTTACACAGATCCTAGACTACCGTGGCATAAAAAGGTGAGTAACCTGTTTTCTTGCAGCCTCCTATTTATCAAACTGATTGAAAGTGGAGTCAACTATTTAGGTCACTGTACCCTTTTCTGCTCTCAATCAATTTCTTCATGTATTAAAAAACATTTGAGTAAAGACACTTTCCATTCTTTAGAGGATAGTCCCTGGTGCTCCTACTTTGTCATCCATATTTTCTAAACCACTGGAAATCTTGTAACTAATGGCTTTAAAGGAAAGACAATTAATTTGTATGGTGATATTAATTCCATTTATTTAATATGAATAGCACTCTCTTTGGTACCCAGTGTAATTTGATTTGGTATGGTTTCTTTTGCATGTTTTAATTTTAAACATATTGAATGTTTTTGTTTAATTCTGGTTACATGTATGTACTTACATTGGATCTTTTCTATGCAATGAGTTATTTAGGTTTAGACAAAATGAGGTAAAAAGCAAACCTGTACTGTCACTATAGACAAATGCCTACAATGACAGATAATCTGGAAAAGTAAGAAACAAACAAAAGAACTGAATTCTGTAAGAGAAAAAAATGAGCATTTAAGACGGAATAGATAATAATTATACTAGATCAATAAAAGAAGGGCGAACTAGATCATCAAAATGGAAAAAACATGCACTACATATTACTGACTGATAATGACTGCTATTATTGACAGAGTTATTAAACTCACTGATTACATTTCCAGTGGTACATCCAGCAGATACATCCATATATGCTCATGTAAGCAAATTCTCTGTCCAGAAACAGGTCTATTCAAGTGTTTGCTTTAATGTAGCTGTTGCTTCCAGAGCTGCAGTTGAAACCTCACTGTTTACTCTCTACAGTGATAGGTAAATTTCTATAGAGGATGAGACACCAGTTATTTTTCTGTTCTTTTTGACCTGACACAACAGGCTAGGATTTTTTGTAAGGGGAGGTACTAAAGAATAACTGATACGTTTCCCTTCACAAATCTCAAAGGCTATTAACTCCAGTGCTTTAACAAAAAGACTCGTAATTGCATCAGAGGTGTAAGAAGTTCAATTAACATGTGTCTGTTTGCTCTAATTACTCTGATCTTGATTTTATAGTGCTGTAATTTGGATCTGTTGATTCAGGGCAATTTTCTCCTCCAGCTAGCTTTCTTAAGCCTACAGACACTTGAGGTCTCTTTTATTTTGTGCACATTTTCTTTCTGGCTGTAATCTCTGGTTTTGCTTGGAAAATTGTCTTCCGAAAGCACTTTGGGGACACCTGCAGCTTTGACACTATTTAGGTAAAATATGACCAGAAGCTCTGTTACGTCATGGTATAAAAAAGGTGGGTAATATAAGCACAGACTTATATTAGAACATATATTAAACACACACTGAACACAGAATTCTGAACAATTTTCTCAGCTTTTCCTCATAAAAGAGGTGCTCCATCCTGCTAAACAATGTGGTGGTTCTCAGTGCCTTTTCCTCACACACTGTAGCTGCATGAATGCGATGCCTCTAACCCTGTGCCAGCTGTCTTAAGAGTCAGAACACCATGCCTAGGAAGCATGTACCAGAGCTAAGATAATGAGATACCATGTTAGTCAAAACAAGAAAGCAAGGCTCAGCAACCATGGAGAAGCTCCAATAAGGGAAAGTGGCGTGAAGAGATGATAAAGGATGAAATCTTAAGACCTCTGACTCAATTCTAGAAGAAGCGTGCGATGGAGTGGAACCAGGGGAGGTTCTGGGTATGAACAATTCTTAGAGTGTATAGAACCTGTAGCTATAATAATTGAGTAGTGGTATAAAATTAGTATGCTGCCATGGAGGCAG